>JBBPBX010015767.1:23381-49002 GCA_038048925.1 Garcialebias charrua
TATATATATATACAGTACTGTATATACAGTATACAGTATATATGTTTAGCATGGTTGACGTCACCTGCAGTTACCTGCGTCTGTGATTGTACAAGTGGATCTATATAAAAAGTAACAAAAAGTAACTACATTTCTGTGTGTGCTACTTGCCTTCAGTCACACACAGTCTCATTTTACATAGATACACAGATGAGCTGGTTATTCAGTGAAAGGCAGGTACCTTTTGGCTGCTTCATGCATTCTTCTTACCTGCATGTACTCTGCATTGTACAACCACTTCAGAACCAGCAAGCGATACAACTGAAGAGTTGCTGCAGGAATAAAGTTAGCTTTGCTTTTGCCTGTGTTTGTGAAAATTTATTAAACTATTTTATGACGATACAACTGAAGAGTTGCTGCAGGAATAAAGTTAGCTTTGCTTTTGCCTGTGTTTGTGAAAATTTAACAAACTATTTTATGACTTATTTCATTTTTTATTTTTTTTTTACATATCCTAAAGCACACGACATGCACTAGTATGCTGCAGTTTATTGCAGGAGACCTGGATGTTCTACAAGGATGTTCATCTGAAGGGAACATTTTCCTTCTTATTCTTTTGGTAGATTTGGGGGTTGCGGTAGTTCAGTGGTCAGTGCTGTGGTCTTGTAATCCTGAGGCTGCAAGTTCGAGCCCAGGTTGTGTCAGGAATGGCATCTCGTGTGAAACAATTGCCAAATATTTAATACAGGTTCACTTGCTGCTGCAGAAGGGAGCAGCCAAAGAAAACAACATTAATTTAGTAGAAATACAAAGTGATCCATTGCTGGGGAATGTGTACAAGACAATGATGTGAAGGGTTGACATCTGTGTGTGTTTGTTTTACAGGATGTGAAGCTGGCAGCTTCGGGCCGAGCTGTGCCAAGTCATGTGATTGTGTTGGTGAGGCTCCATGTGACGCCTCCTCTGGATGGTGCCTCTGTCCCTCCGGACGATGGGGGCCGAGATGTGAGAAAAGTAATGGCATCTTTAAAAAAAAACATATTTTTTAATACATGTTAATTTTTGTTAAACACCCATTTGCCTTTCATTGTTTCTCTTTGTTAAACCTCTTTTCTTTCTATTCTGTATCTTTTTTTGTCAGGCTGTGATGAAGGTCATTTTGGCCCCAACTGCACCCTGCTGTGCCGGTGTTTCCAGGGGGCCCACTGTGATCGGGTGAATGGGAGATGTCGGTGTCCGCACACCTGGCTCAACTTGTACTGAGGGTAAACCTATTTCCACACATGTTAAGCTGTAACGCTGAAACAAACTGGGACACACGATGACACATGCTCATGCACACTCATGCTGTAGAGCTGCACCAGCTTATGAGATGTGTTGTGGAGTGTGAGAGGCTGAGCCCCATCGCTCTGCGTGTCACCTTGTCTCCCTCAATACATAGTTCCCATATGACGTCACATCTGTGGGTTGTCCTGTTTGACCCTCCCACTTGTAGGTTTAGCTGCAGTTTGAGCGCATTCAAATGGATGTCCATTTTTCACGTTGTTTTTTTTGTTAATTTCTAATTAATTACAATGGTTACTTCGTGTTGTGTCAGTGGTTGTTCCAGTCGGGTAGACGTTTGGGCAACGCGCAGGTTTCACTCAATCAAAAAAAAAAGTAAACATGAAGGATTTATCTCATCGGAGGAGCTGACAGCTGCAGCTTGCAGCCCCAACTCTGCTCGGATCTGCTCTGAAGACATCTGCCTTTGGCCGGTAAACAAAATATTCTACATAAATCATTTTATGAAACAATGTTAGAGTACAACTGTCTGTGTGTTAGAGCTGGTTTTTTTTTCATTATTTAGCGACACCGTCTTGCATGCTGTGGTTAGCTTAGCATCTCGCTAACGCAACAATGGCTGGCCTCACGGTCCAAGCCGGTCCTCCGGACCGGCATGGAGACCACCCCAGTGGGGAAAGGAGGACTGGAGCCAAGTCGTGCGGGCGACGCGTCGGTCCCATGGGACGTGGACGTGCCTCCGCGGCCGCCTCAGCGGATGCACGCCGTCCGACCTGAGCTCCGGCGAGCCTCGCTCCAGATGCTAACAACATGCTAACTTCCAACACGGTAAGACTCAAAAGTGATAGTCCTGGTCCGTGTTCAGCCTGGACTTTTGTTGGCTGTGTGTTATTTTAGTTAAACCTTTATTTAGCTGGTTAGATATGATTGAGACAGTTTACACATCTTTTTTGGATTTAAAGCTGTGAAGTCAGTGTGTTGTGAAGCCGGTCTGCGCTCGCTCCTTGTATTAATTAAATAATTAATGATATCGGAGTAACTACTTTGTGACAAGTTGTCTGATTCGTCTGCCATGATCTCTTTCTCAAACTCATTTTACTCGACCACTGCCAGTTTGCTCTTGTTCCTTGGTAAAGCTGTGGTAGCTCGTGTTATTGTCCGTATAATTTGCTCTGCTAGTTCGCCATCTTGCCTTCTTCTGCCTACAGATGTGGTGCGAAAACCGGTTTGCACAATACTGGGGGCGTGTCTTGGAACTATGTATAGCTGCTCCTTTCTCCTGACAGTTATTTTAATCTGTACCCAGCATGACGCCGGGCTTCAGACTGTCATCGTTTTACCTCCTCAAAGCCAAGCTCACGGGAGACTACGTAGCAGTTACCTCTTCTTCAAAACCCCCAGAACATTTGCTTTTGATTTTCAAATGGTGCTGATAGCTTTTTGCCTCTCCCCCTTCTTCCTTTACAGCGCTGATGCAGCAAACCCCAGAAGAGTCAAGCTTCACTGTATCTTATAGAAAGAGAAGAACAGGCAGCAAAACCACATAATCCAACTGGAGCAGAGGTGGACACTTCAGCACAGGACTCGGCTCAGCGAAGCTTCACTCTGATCATCTGCAGAGAGGTTGTGCTGGTTCTGTGGAGCTGTCAGATATCGGCACTTTGTCACTGAGCCTGGAGGCTGAGACTATCAACCACCGGAGCTGACGCGCGAGACGTCTTCAAAAGACCATAAAGTCAAACGTAGGCCAGTGTGTGCAAGATTTAAAGTTTCAGCATGGACAGGGTTCACGTCCACACATGGGTTACTGCTGCTGATTGAAAGGGATAATTTGGATGCCTAACTAGTTGGTAAAGGGTTCAAGGTTAGGATGAAGCAAGGCCACCCAATTTAATCCCTCGTTTTAAAAGTAATTCAGAACAAAATGATGCCATCAACTAATTTTGATGGGACACACAAAATATTTACAAGTTTGTTGCTTATTCTAAAAATAAAAATGAACTTTATGTACTGCATCTGAGAAAGAAATACATTGTCTATCCGCAACAATAGCTATGTTTACATGCACAAAATTCTTTGACCATATTGAAATGTTTTCAGATTAAATAATTTGAATGTATCGTTTACATGGGCACAATCCATTCATGACGAGCGTTTACATGCAGCAGGCTTTGATTTTGAACAGAAGTACTGACATGCGCAGAGTGTCTCTCATTTAAAAAAAACACAAAAGAAGAAGTTCTATTTCCTAAACACAAAAGAATAAGTTCTATTTCCTGTTTAATTGCTGCCAGTAGGTCTGGATGGCGCCTTGCAAGGCAGGCTACCACTACCGGTGTATGAATGTCTGAATGAATGGGTGGATGGCTGGTATTGTAAAGCGCTTTGGGGCTCCTCACAGGGGGCTGGAAAGCGCTATATAAATAAGCTCCATTTACCATTTACGTATCCAAAATGGACCCGCGCCAGGTTTTACTGCTAATATTATTATAAAATACATACATGAATACATATAAAATAGACTAAGCACAATAATCAGATGCTTTGGGGACTTAATAAGGTTGGGGACCATTAATAAGGTGCAGATCCAGAGGAAGTGTGGTGATCTTCAGGTCAAGAGTCAGTAAATACCGCTGCGTCTTACCACAGATCATTTGAAGACTTACACTAATCACTCTGTTAAAGATGATTATTTTCTTGTTTTCACATTGAGACTTGTTTGTTTTCAGTATTTGCTGACATTTTTATAATAAATGTCAAAAAGACAAAAGCACTCACAGGTTTCACGGTTGTAAGTTGATGGGAACTAAATTAATCTTTGACATTACTGTAGATCTGCACCTGTCGTACTGTCAAAATGTCTGGCGTGAATTGTGCCCACTTTTTTATTTTAACTTCAAATAATTATCTTTAACAAAATTAATACATGATACATCATCCATCCATCCATTCATTATCTTTACCTGCTTCTTCCTTTTTGGGTCACAGGGGTTACTGGTTGCCATGACCAGCAATCACTGTGCAAGAGGTGGGGTACACCCTGGACAGGTGTCCAGTCCATCACAGGGACACATAGAGACAAATGAGACAAACAACCATGCATGCACAGAGACAATATGCAAACTCCACTCAGAAAGGCCCCGGACCGGGATTTGAACCAGGGCAACCTGCTCACTGCTCTACCAGTTGCACCACCGTGCTGCCTGATGCATAATCTCAAAATTATAAAAGTATTCAACTTATTTATGTTGAGTTTTAGTCATTTGAAGGATAAATTTAAACCATATGCTTACAACAACACTGTTTACCTGACGCAAACAATGGTCTGCATTTAATTGATGCTATATTGTATAAAACTGAACAATTTATGTATAAATTATATTTTGTGTTTTTGGATCAAATGGCGACTGTGCTTCAAATCAAATAATATAAAAATCTGTGGACGCCTCACCTATATCTTTTATTTTTCCATCTGTTTGGTTTAAGTTCTGTATTCATTGCTGTTATCCCTGAGGAACCTGAGGAAGCAGCTCTTTTGGATGTGAACACGTCAGGTGCAGGTGTCATGAAGCTCAGTGTGCACATATTACGAGCTACAGACATGTCACCTCTCCTCACTCAGGCCAAGTTCAAGCATCACCTCCACGGTAGCAGTCCGGAATGGGAGGGGAGGTTGCGCCTAAGCAATTGTGTTAAAGTGTGTGTGTACGTGTGTGTGCGAAAATCAAAAAATACGCTCCTCAAGACATTTTTCAAGATCATTGGAGCATTTTCACTTCTAATGGCCAAAAGGTGACTGTGGTCCAGCAGAAGCAGGCAGGTGCCTGGACTGTGCATGCACCCACACACACACACACACACATCCCTGGGGTGAGTGATGGGTGAGCAGGCTCAGCAGCAGAGGACCAAGCTCCTCACCTCACACACCCACACGCACATTCAACCTCCGGTGCATCTGATGGATGGTGGAGCGTTGTGCCTCGCCCTGTGTTGTGACAAGCAGCAGATGTTCTCCAATAATGTTTATCGGCTGGGCCTTCATCTTCAGATGACACACACCTGTTTCCAGTCAAACAGGCACATAGAGGCTATCCATCCAGTGAGTGCTGGGTGGCCCCTGCACCGCTGCATCGGCCCTCTACACACAAATCGCTTGGTTAGCAGAGACACAACTGAAAAGCTAGCACACCAAAATATATTTAACTGCTACAGGATCAGAAGAGAGGAGGCCAGGCCATGAGTGTGATCGCAACGGATCAAATACTGCACAGTCCGAGTTTGTGGGGTCCTTTTTTCTTCATTTCCAAACCATTATTGTTTTGTTTTACCAAATTATGTTAAAACTTCAAATACAGGTACCGTATTTTCCGGAATATAGGTCGCGGCTTTTTGCTTAATTTGCATGCCCTGCGACCTATAGAGAGGTGAGACCTATTTATGGATGTTTTCCCATATTTTTAGACCATTTTTTGGCTCAGGTGTGACCGTTTTTCATTTTGGCAGAAAACGGTGCAGTACCACTTTCGACCTCTAGGGGACACTTCCAGAGAGTCCACCGACCGTTTCCAGCTCATGTGTCCTAAAAAAAGCCTCCTCTGCTCGGACTGACTCTGTCGCTGCCCGGCCTCCTGCTCTGGAGGTAACTTCTGTTAGCTGTGTTTGTTAGCAAGATAGCTAAGTCAAGAACCACAGGACAGATTTTTATGAAACTTACAGAATGTAATCACTGTATGGACATTTACAAGTGACTAGCTTTATGAGATGTTTGAGATAAAAAAATATATTTTAGCTTTGTTGTTAGCGGTTAGCTACCGTAAACAGATACCTACTATTTAGATAAATAGCTCATAAACCACTCGATGGATATTTTTTCTGCTCACAGAGTGTAATTATATGGGTTTAATTTACAAATTGTTGCCCTGTATGAAACATTTAAGATAAAATTCGATTTTTTTATTTGTTTTTTTAGAGACGGAATCGTCTCGTGTTAGCTTTCCTTTTATTTCCGTGTATATTTTAGCAAATAGCTAATAAACCACTCGGCTAATAAACCACTAACCCTTGTGCTATAATGTCAGCTATAATTTTTAGCAAACTAATAATAGTTTTTACCGTGTTAATCTTCTTAAAAGCCTTGCTTTGCGCTCCTGTGGCAGACATTTGCAACAGAGCTAACACTCGGTCCATATTTCCGGGTTTTCTTAGGGGTTGACGCGTCACGTCAGCGGTGGAAGATGCGTTACGTCGGCGGTGACGTAGGTGCGACCTATATTTAGGTGTGACCTGTTTATGGATTTTTCCAAATTTTTGGCAATAATTGGACAAAACGTCCTATATTCCGGTGCGACCCATATTCCGGAAAATACGGTACTCTATTTAGTTTGCACTGATCGTCTGTGAATGAATAAATACGGTATTTGTACTAAAAGATTTTTTGGAACAAAACATGGTCATTAAACTAAAACAGTTGTTTGCATGCTTGCTTATCAGAAGTGTGAGAAAGAGAAGGGGCTCAGAAAACTGGAGGTGAAATCGCCTGTAAAAGCTAAGATCGTATCATGGGTACTTTTTTGCTGTAATTAAGCATATGCCACTTTATTTATTTATTTACTTTTTACGAAAGAGATTCTATCACTTTGCTGCCATAGCGTCACGTCCCAGAGATAATTTCTGCCTCTCGGCGTTGAACCAAGATCTCCCAGAAGCACAGTGTTTTGAACTCCAGCTGACAAAGCTGTCTGCTCAGATAAAGAAATGAGGGGAGGGGAAATCATTTCAACACATCTTGCACCATTTGTGTGCTCGTTGACTGAAAAAATAAATGGTACATGTTGAGGCTGTAAAAAAGAAAGATGCGTATCAAGAAAATGTCCCACGCTTTGGATCTGTGTTTGGCTTCAGTGTTAATTTAGGAAACTTTTTCTAAAAAATAAAAATTCACATACAGTATTTTTTTTTTAAAAATGGGACCTTCCCATATGTTCCAACTAATGACTTTACAACTTGAAATTTGTGTGAAATACAATTGGGCACAATTGCTTTCTGTGCCACTGGGTGGAGCTGTGTGCAGGAAATAACCCGTGGAAAGAACAGTCTCAACTTTGATGCATGAGTACATGGACTGTAGAGTCAAACACTGATACATTTTATTACATCCCATCCCAAATCTGAATGCAGAGCTGATGGCTCAGTGAGTTATTTTCCAATCTAGGTTAATCTGAGAGCAACAAAAAAAAGAGGGAGTTTAAATAGTTCTGCCACCACGCCTGTCCTGATTAGAGTTGTCCTATTAAAACCATGTGCACGGCTGCTTTTCTCCAAAAATGTGCTGAGTGTCCATCAATAACACTAATGATCCGTGGCCTCCAGGAGAAAAACACACAGTAACAAATTCACAAATGTAAGCTCTTCTCTGCTTTCCAAGAGGAATATAAGACAACCAGAGAGGAGGTTGTCTGATTAACTGTCAGTCGTTTGCACAGTCAGAGGGTCCAGACGGACATGATGCCGTCTTTATTTTAAACACGACAAAACCTTGCTGTGGTGATTTGTGGAGTTTCCCCACCCAAACTTTCACATGCTTTTCACTCCTCCCACTTCTTGCCAACTGTTAGTAAACAGAAACCTCTTTTACACCCCGTTCTTATGGATACACACCCTCATCCTTCCTTACCTCCTCCTTGCCTCCTTCTCCCAAATGTTTCCCTTGGTGCCTGAGTCAGCACGGATGCCAAGTCAATCAGTGTAAGAGCTGCCAGCTGCAATGGGCTCCCAATCCAGGGGGTGCATGTGATGTATGTTTCACCAAACCGAGTGGGTGCTGTAATTTCCATGCCAAAGAGGGGCTGGAAGGCATGGACGGGTGGCAAAGGAAAGGAAGGAAAGAAGGGATGGGGTGTGGTGAGAAATAAGAAGAGGAGAGAAAAGATAGTGGCTGAACTGGAGCTGTAATGAGGCCTGATGGATTCTGAGGTTATGCCAGCAGTCCCATTAGCTGAGTGCCTCCATGCCCCATGCGTTGCCCACAGAGTGTCCATCAGGGTCCCAGCAGCTTGGGGATACAGCCCCTTTGGGACACAAACCTACTATTGATCATGTGCACGCCTCCGTCCGCCTCCATCGTCCAGAGTCCTGTTAGTCATAGCAAATAACACACTGAGCCTTTTATGCAAGGTTATGAGCTAATGACAGCAATAATGTTTCCCAGTGTGTTGAATAAATGTGAGAAGAATCTTAAAGGTTCAGTATGCAGTTTCTGTAGAACTGCAGCAGTTAGAAATATTTTCAACAGGCAAAGCATTCTGATCCCTCCCCCTCAGAGCCATATGTGGCTCTGCCCCCTTGTGGTCTGTTGAATTTCAAATTCAAGCTCTGTTTTTATTGGCTGATTCAAATTCAAGCTCTGTTTTTATTGGCTGGTTACAAACTCTGTTTTTATTGGCTGGAAAATGGCGGGTCACCTTTTCTTTTTAGAAATGCTTATTTACCACCTGGACATAGGCGTAATTTACACGGGGGTTAGGGGGGTTTTGACCCCCCCAATAATTTGATCCGGTCATTTAACCCCCCCAATAAAATGAAATCATTTCGTCATTATACATATCTTACATCAATAATTGATTTTCTTTATTCATTCAAATTTTTTAGTAAAATTGCTGCATGTTTTTAACAAACTCCCTGAGGACTGACCCCCTCCCCTGCAAATAATTTGGTATCACCCATCTCACCGGCTACAGGAAGTCACGTGAGTCACGGAGCTGCTCATGAAGTTGCCCAGAAGTTTCTACATGCATGTGTTCGAAAAAGGCCTCCTTTGGTCGGACTGACTCTGTCGCTGCCCGCCCCTTGCTATGGATGTAGCTGCTATTAGCTGTGAGGTTCGCTGTTTTTGTTTGCAAGATACCACTCATAAACCACACCGCGGATTTTTAAATCAAGCTGATTTCACATTTGGTTCAGCTCAGGAGCCCATCTGCTGTAGTGAGGTAAGAAATATATTTTTTAAGCGTTTATTTAACTAAATAAAGCTCCGGTTTGACCCGCCTGGCGCCTGCATAAAATTCAGCGAACTTTTTTTTTTTTAAATCCAGCTGATTTGAACATTTCGTCAAACTCAGGAGTACGTCTACTATCACCCATAAGTCAGCGAAGAAATACTGTATATTTTTAAGCGTTTATTTAGCTAAATTTAAAGAAAGAAAGCGTCCGGTTTGACCCGCCTGGCGCCTGCATAAAAATCAGCGAACTTTTTTTTTTAAATCCAGCCGATTTGAACATTTAGTTAAACTCAAGAACACGTCTTCTATAAAGTCAGCTTAGTAATATATTTTTTCTCGCAAAGAAATAATTGTTTTTACCGTGTTTCTTTGTGAAGTTCTTCGTACTAGCTGGGTCCTGTCGCCGCCATCTTGATCAGGACAAAGCTGACGCGTCGCGTGGAGATGACGCGTATACAGCAAGAGAAATTGAATATGATGTCCCATTAAGTAAAGCAGAAATAAAAATAATTGTTAAAGATAAAATAAATGATATGTGGCAGGAGAGGTGGGATTTAGAGGAAAGAGGAAGACATTTACATAACATACAGAAGGAGGTACTCCTAAGTGACGATAGTAGTTTCATGTCTAGGAGAGAGGAAGTATGGATTAAGTTGAGGATTGGGCACACTACATTAAATAGTGGTCTAAAGATAATAGGAAAACATCCATCAGGTGACTGCTCTAATTGTGGGGTACTGGAAGGAGTGGAACATGTGTTGATTTATTGTAAGAAATATAATAAAGAGAGGAAGGCACTGGAAAGGGTAATGGGGAGTTCGGTGACAATGGTTACTTTATTGAAGAAAAATCAGTCACAGGTTATAACTAAAGCATTTGTTAAATATTTGAAAGTTACAAAATTAGCTGAAAGGATTTAATTTTATTTTAATTAATTAATTAATTTATTTATTTTTTGTTGAAAGTAGACTCTTGAATTACATCTCCGTCCAGTTGATGGCGGTAATGCACTGAGTTTGTAAACTGCCAGTAAACACCATCGAAGAAGAAGAAGAAGAAGAGATGACGCGTATTAAACACTGAAGCGTATAGTGTACAATTTTTTCGTGTTTATTGTTAATCACAACCCCCCCAATGTTAGACCTAAAGTTACGCCCCTGCACCTGGAGAAGCAAGGGGACAATATTTTTTTAATTTTTTTTTCAGAGATTACCTGGCTAACATCAGTCTGTCAGGAGGTAGTGACAGAGTGAAGAAATATGTTCATAAAAAAGCTACATACTGCAGCTTTAAATGATGTTCACCAAACACTTGATCAAACCAGTGCATTCACGACTAATGGCAAAGGTTTAGATCTCATACAAGGGGTTGCTGTGAAACCTTAGGTCCATTTTTTTTTGTTGTTGTTGGGTTTGAAGTATAGGGTTTAATTTTGACTGGATTGACAAGCTTATGGCTAGTCCAGGCATGGCCAAGAACAAAACCCAGTAGAACAGGTGACCACAAGGTGACTGTACAGGAATAATAATCCTTTACAAAAGTAGGATTCTGTGAAAAAGTCATGAATACTAACATTTGATATGTTGTAGAAAGCCTTTTGAACCACCTCAGTTTGGTGAGAAATCAGTTAAGCCCTATGCTGGTGAAGATTCTCTGTCATCCAGGACATGATAAAATAAATAAAAAAGCGTTCAATACAGAAACAACTGGACTTTATTTGTAACAGAAGACGTTTCGCTTCTCATCCGAGGAGCTTTCTCAATTCAAAGAGCAGAGAGAGTAGCTCCTTTCATAAGACAGCTCAGTCCGGGCCTGATGCGTGTTCAGTCCTCCAACGAGCATTCAGAAAAAACACAAAGGCGGATAGGCGAGTAAATTTTACTCGCCTCTGATGCGCCCCTGATCCGCGAGCAGAGGTAGTATCAGATCCGGACCCGAGCCGGGCAGACCCACTTGTGAATGCAACCCGCGGATCCGCGCTCAGAATATGATGATATCAGTGAGCGACCGCAGGATTAATCAACAAGCAGATTTATTAACAAGGGAATATTAAAAATGACACGAAACAGCAACTTGTAAAAGTTAGTTTCGCTCTTTTCTCTCTCTCTCTCTCTCTCTCTCTCTCTCTCTCTCTCTCTCTCTCTCTCTCTCTCTGAGCAGCGGAGGAGCTGTGTGTGTGCGCGCGCTGGAGGGAGACGTCAGTGCAGCTGTAGATTTATTACTGAGGAAATATTAAAAATGACACGAAACGACAACTTGTAAACGTCTGACGTCTGTCCCACAATAAATACGTCGCGGTCCAGTTCAGCTCAGCTGAGTTCTGCTCCACGCCTCTTTTGGATCCGCGCTGCGGGTTCATTTATGAACACGTTTATGTGAGCGGGACCTGCCCCCCTTCAACTGTGGTCTTACGAATGACCCGGGGAGGATTAAAGCCGGGCTGGTCTGTGCGGCAATTGCGCGGATTTGACTTATGAAAGGGGCTTGAGTAAGCAAGGTTTTAAAGGCTGAGATAAGATACAACATACCTATGTAAATTGACAAATCACACCTCACACCTTAACAGTAGGGGTTTCTTAAGGTCTTTGTTAGTCTAATTCACAGCCGAGGCTCCTCTGTTCCCATCAGGTGTGAAAATCGTCTGGGAATCAGTCCTAAAGCTGCATTGTACTGTATATGTTTTTGAAAGTTGGAATCTGAGACCTCCTCCCCTGTTAAGAGAAGGCTTTTCCCTTTTAACATAAGCAGCTTCCTTCACCCCCCTCAGTTAAGCCCTATTCACATGGGATTTGTGGACCACATGCTATTTGTAATAATTACAGAGATTGTCTGTGTTGTTAATCCCGTGCAAATCAGTCATGTCAGTACCGTACTTTTCGGCATATAAGTCACTGTTTTTTTTTTTTACTAATTTGCATGTCCTGCGGCTTATATGCCGAAGCATCATATTTATGGATTTTTTCCTATATTTTTAGACCCATTTTTGGCTCTGATATCGCCGTTTTTCATTTGGGCAAAAAAATGGTGCAGTACCACTTTTGTCCGCTAGGGGGGACACTTCCAGACCGTTTCTAGCTCATGTGTCCTAAAAAAGTCTCCTCTGCTCGGACTGACTCTGTCGCTGCCCGGCCTCCTGCTCTGGATGTAGCTACTATTAGTTGTGTTGTTAGTTGTGTTTTTTAGCAAGATAACTCATAAACCACACCGCGGATTTTCTTGAAACTTACAGAGCGTAATTATTTGGTGGTCATTTACAACTGACTAGCTTTATGAGATGTTTGAGATAAAAATATATATTTTATTAGCGGTTAGCTACCGTTAGCAGATATTGTACCTACTATTTAGATATATAGCTCATAAACCACTCGGCGGATATTTTTTCTGCTTACAGAGTGTAATTATATGGGTTTAATGTACAAACTGTTGCCCTGTATAAGGCATTTGAGATCAAATTCAATTTTTTATTCGTGTTTTTAGAGACGGAGTCGTCTCGTTAGCTTCGGTTTTATTTCCGTTTATATTGTTATAAATAGTCATAAACCACTCGACGGATATTTTTTAGGCTTATAGAGTGAACGGTTAAGCTCAGGAACCCTTGTGCTATAATGTCAGCTAAGAAATATATTTTTTCTCAGCAAAGAAATAATTGTTTTTACCGTGTTAATCTTGTAAAGTCCTTCCGTGCTCGCTTCTGTGGCCGCCATTTTCAGCAGGGCAAATGAGGAGCTGACGTGTCGCGTAGCGGTTACGCATAATAGATGTGACTTATAGGGCGAAGCGGCGTATTTATGGATTTTTTCAAATTATTCCCAATAATTGGACAAAGCGGCTTATACACAGAAGCGACTTTTACGCCGAAAAGTATGGTAATTTGTAAAGTAAAAATTCCCCCGCAAATTACCTACTATATTTTGCTGAACTCTGAGGTCCTGTGATAATACTAATCCAATGCGAATCGGCACCTATATGATTTGGACAGAAATGGAAGGGACCTGATATGTAATTTGGCAGTTTTTGTTTTTTGTTTGTTTGTTAAGCAAAATTAGTTGGAAAAATATAGAACAAGGTTATTTTAAATGAACATGCTGCTCACTTCGGCTTTTGTAGATGCTACTCTTCCTTCACTGCAGATGACAGCAGGTGCAGAGACACACACAGCCGTTGATCAGCTGATCCATCCATCCATTATATTTACCTGCTTATTCCGTTTTGGCTAGCTGGGGTTGCTAGTGCCCATGTCCAGCCATCACTGTGTGAGAGTTGGGGTACACCCTGGACAGGTTGCAAGTTCATTTCAATTGACGGGTCAGCGGAAGTGCGCAGCCGGTGACAGGTTGTCCATCTGAGCTTAACATGACTTTTTTTTTTACCTCCTTAACATCAAATCCAAAAGACGTCTGTAAATGTCAGCTAAATCTCAGGCTTTGGTTATCCCGTGAGAATGCGCCACATAAAAAGCAGACCATGGTGGAGCAATTTGTTTATTACATGTGGTACCTAGGTAAAACTAATGTCGTGCAAAGAGGGCTTTAGTCTTAGGTTTTAAATTTACTCAGAATTAAAATCTATTTCTAAAAACTGCGGTTGTTCAAGAGAGGTATCTTCAACAAGCAAGATATTAATTGTTCAAAGCCTCCCCACAGAACCCCTCTTTAAACATTTGAACCATACCTGGAAAAACTATTGGAATACATTCATTCATTCAACCTTTATTTATACAGGCTATCTCGTTGAGTCACGGGGACTCATTTACAAGAGGGACCTGTCTCACTCACACCAAACAACCATCCACTCTCACACTCACACCTAGGGTCAATTTAGAGTCACCAATCAGCCTAACAAGCATGTTTTTTTGGTATGTGGGAGGAAATCGGAGTACCCGGAGGAAACAATACACTATAAATGTTCCTACAGTTCTAAATTATGACGTCAACGGCATGCTGATGTCAGGTTTATATTAGCTGTAAAGAGTTGAAGTAACAGTATTCATGATCAAGAGCAGTTTTGCCACTTCATTATGACCATGGGTTGCACTGCCACCACTGTCAGTGCAGCTGACCTCATCAATGCTGGATGACCCACACTGACCTCATCAACACTGCCTGACCCTCTGTGATCTCATCAAAGCTGGACGCCCCATGGAGCCCTGATGGCTGACGACAGGCCTTGAGAAAACAACCCATCCATTAAGGTGCCAAAAGCACTGTAAACGTGGACCATCAACGCCAACGATCCTCACTGTCATGCCCAATTTCTCTACTCTTCCCCCACCCCGGTTCAAGCTACCCGCTGGACAATGGGGCTGCAAAACCTCCAACCCTCCCCTCCACAATGTCCGCCCACGTTGGCTGGCAGCGGCGACAAAATGGGTGTTGGTGTTGGGGTGGGGGGGTCGCCGGATGGGGAGGCCTGCTGCAGGATGGGACTCTTATTGAGTGTTTGAGCGATGAGCCAGGTCATCACATCTACCCACCTCATCCATCATGCCACACAAATGGACACAAATAAAGAGGACACATTCCTGCCTCTGCTCCCACTACCACATTCAAGGCCTCTCCAGCCTTTTTCTTCTTCTTTGCTTTCTTCTCACTATGTGAGCCAATAAGGCCTCAACGAGGAAAAAGAAGAGCAGAGTTCAGGCTCTCCGTCGCTCTCAGAGGCCATGGGAGCGCCAGAAGAAAATGCCAGGTGGTGTTCCGACTCCCATCTCTTGGTCAAAATTTTAATTTGAGGCAAAAAATGATGGGCAGCCAGAAGGAGGAGGTGAGAGGGTGACAGAGGACAAAAGGGTGAGTTCAGCATTAAGAGGAAATAAAAGAGAGCAGAAAACGAGTCAATCCACATTGTAGTCTTTTATTTTTTCTTTAGTTGTTCCTCCCACAGTATTGAATTGAAATGCATAACAGTTACATTGTAGAAAGCATTAAAACGAAGTACCTCAACTTGCTGATTACTTTTTAAAATCGATTATAAACAAAACAAAGACAAACTGGAAATCTGGTCCCTCAAAAACGGGAAAATAAAGTAAAGTAATCCGTTATTCGTCGTAGGTTTGGCACAAGGGATTAACATGAATCGAACATCACACAAGCTTGCAGACAATTGTAGAAAATGTCAGATACAGATCTTACCAGACCAATCATGCGCTTATGATCAACTTAAACCTCTCTTGTTTTGTTATTCATTCTTTGATTTTTTTTCTTTTTACAATTGGATCAGTAAAATGTCATAGAAAAAAATCCTAATATCTATCCATCAACCGGTTTTATTAGTAGAATAAAGAGTGAATTGTATGTTTAATACTATCCGGCACTCAAACGTAATCTACAAACCTCCAATGAACTCTGGGATAGGCCCGGTTAGGATTCTCCCCTTACTTACCAGGCTAAGAGCAGTGCTATTCAGTCAACGAACAAACAAACAGTTTGCCAAGAAATAAATACAATTATCAAAAATACAACAGCAAACAACAACAACAAACAAATAGGACAAAAAAAAAACCATAACAAATGATTGTCTAAAACTGAAAGACACACAAGCATGGAGAAGCTAATAACTAGCATTCAGGCTATTTTAGTGGTATTGTTGGTTGACTAGGATGAATTCAAGGATTTTCAAAAAAGACATATGCCCTTTACGGAACGACAATTAACTTCAGCACTAGTGACTTATCTCAGTAAATAACAAAAACAAAAGAGAGAAAAAGGAGTGATTTCTTCTCTTCCACTATAAAAGTCCATCTATTTATATCTTTTCACAGATAGCGCAGTTGGAGAAGTGTTGTTTGAAAACTTGCGTACAGTGCTATGATTGTACAGACACACGCAGATACGACAAACCCGACAGATTTCAGTTCGACCGTCGTCATCAGTTCCTCGATGCGCCGCTCGTGCCGTCCACACGTGGGAGCAGGTTTTTCAGCTGCAGGTCACTCATTGACTTTTCATCATCAAGTACACATAAGAAACATGTGTGGGGTGAGAGTGGGGGTGTGGGGGGCACACTGGATTCTTGTTTTTGCTCTTATGCTTTACACACAATGACTCATGCTAGGCTGAAACCAGCTGTCCAAGAGATGCAACCGAACTCGCGGTGGAATGTTCTCCTCACCTTGCACGTGCTGGGGCATTTCAATTGTTCTAGCAACGACACATCAGCACGTCCGTCTTCCTCTATCAGCTGCCTTTGATGTGCAAAACACAAAACTTCAGAAGAATAAATACAGTTATTATTACTTTATTAATTTTTTATAACCTCAATTTGGTTAATGTGAGAAATTAGTTATAATTTTATTTTTATTTTGTGTCTGCCGGAGGGTTTTAGGACTGGGGGGTGGCTGGGCTCTGTGTGGGACAGTGACCCTGCTTTTGTGTTTAAGGCAGTCAGAAGGGCCGTGGTTCTGCTGAGCAGTCACACTGTGGACGATCGGGTGGGGAGGGGGGGGGGGCTGCTGCTCCCAGTGCCATAGGTAGGTCAGGGGTTGTGGATGGGTGGACAGGGTACGTCCTCATCATACGTGGCTGAGGGATTGGATGGCGCTGGATTCAGCAGCGGCCCGTGCCAGACTGTGCCACATGGTCGCCGGTGTGTGTGTGGCTGAGTGAAGAGAGTCCTTTTCAGCCAGAGACAGCATCATGGCATACGCCTGGGGGAACAGATAGATTAGAACTGACAAGCTTAAACATAGAGATCTACATCGATTAGATAAATCAGGAGTCTTTAAAGGTCCACTGACGTGATTTTTCTACTATTCATAAAATTGCTCAATATACTGGTCCTTTTCTGTTGCTGGCCCAAAAGCCTGGAACAGTCTCCCCCTTGAGCTGTGTGCCACCTCTGATCTGACTCTGTTCAAAACCAGACTGAAGACCCACTTGTTCAAAAAAGCTATCAGTGTGTAACTTTTATTACTTTTGGTATTTTAGTATGTAGCATTTTTTATTTCCATTGCCTCCTTTTATTGCTGTTGCTTTTATTTTATTTTCACTGATTTATTGTGCCGGTTTTATATTTTCTGTCCTGCACCTTGGTCAATGCAAGGCATTGTAGGAAGGTGCTATACAAATAAAGTTTATTATTATTATTATTATATATTTTATCATTGAAATATGTTTGTTTTGCAAACAAAATGATAAATCACTTTAATTTTGCTTTAAATGTGATTTTGAACTTCAAGCCGTGTTTAATCATGGGAAATCAGATTACACACGAACGCACCATCTGTGACGTAGTGTGCAGCGTGTGAGGCAGAGCTCTGGGCTTGTCACGGTGCGCGGGTGTGAGCAGCTCCACATGCAGGTAAGTGATACAGCATCAGACCTAAATTAGATCCTGTTGTTTCTTGTTCCATCACCCAAACTATTTTCTGCTTCCCAAAATGAAGACAAATAGCTCAAATCTTCACATAGATTGATAAATTTGTCGGGTTTTAAATTGTCCGCTATTAAAGAGACCAGAGCCCTCTGCCTCACACTACGTCACAGATGGTGCGTTCACGTGTAATCAGATTTCCCATGATTAAACATGGCTTGAAGTTCAAAATCACTTTTAAAGCAAAATTAAAGTGATTTATCATTTTGTTTGCAAAAACAAACATATTTAAATGATAAAATATATATATATTTTGAGCAATTTTATGAATAGTAGAAAAATCATGTCAGTGGAACTTTAAAGTGTCAGTATTTTTCGTACCTGAGACTTGGATTTTCTAAAGAGTGGCTGTTTGACTGCTTCCGTAAGAGAGGAGTCAAACGCTCTGTCATCCTCATCTCCATCTCCATCACTCAGCTCACTCTCCTCCAGCTTGCGTAGGTCAGAAAAACGATGAATATGATCCAAGGTGGAGTAGTTGCTCTGCTCCTCCTCCTCCTCCTTATACCTGGGTTAAAAAAAAAAATGAATTTTCAATATATTCTGTCCAATTTGTTTTCATGGTCATACACAATGTTTGGGTTGCCATCATGTGACTTGTACCTCCTTGGAGATGTTTTACAACTCAGGTTTAAGTCATTCGGCTCACTGAAGTCCATTTCATCTCGTATGATGTCATCACTAAGACTGCTAGTGTGCACCTTGGTTTCCCTTTTCTCAGAACCATTGCTAGGTTCCTCCGCTTCTTCGTCATCAGCATCTAGGTCCTCCGCTTCCTCGTCTTCCAGATCCTGTGATGCGTGGCTGGCCATCAGTGGTTTCCCTTCTTCTAATGGACCGCCATTCATCCTGCAGACCAGGAACACTCATTACATCAAAATAGCCTAATTATGTAGCTGACATCCAGAGAACCATGAATATAAATGGGATCTATTTATTTTGGTGTACAAGGAACTACCGTACTTTCCGGAATATAGGTCGTGGCTTTTTATATTTTTTGCATGCCCTGCGACCTATATTTAGGTGCGACCTATTTATGGCTTTTTATCACTGAAAAGCGGAAGTGCTCTGTTAGGGTGCGCGCTTGGTGTTATTTACGTTCTAAAATAAGCTGAATTGTAATAATTTATTAACAAAAATTAAACAGAGACACACTAACATATATAGTCGGCTAACAATTTTTTTAGGCGTTTCTGTACGGTAGTTAAATTTTAATGAAACGCAGGGTTTCCGCCCGCTGCGCGCGCACGTATTGTTTCATCAATCGTAGCTAAACAAATTTTTTAATCCAGCTCATTTCACAATTACGTTCATTTATTAAGGAAAAGTTCAGCTCAGACACATATTTGCTATAATTTTTATCAAACAAATAATTGTTTTTAAGTGTTAATCTTCTTAAAAGCCTTGCTGTGCGCTCCTGTGGCAGACATTTGCAGCAGAGCTAAACACGGTCCACATTTACGTAGGTGCAACCTATATTCAGGTGCGACCCGTATATGGATTTTTCCAAATTTTTGGCAATAATTGGACAATGCAACCTATATTCCGGTGCGACCTATATTCCGGAAACTACGGTACACATGAACTCCGTGTATTGTGTGAGAAAGGTTCTGGGTTTCTAACGAGCGAGAATCCGTTCTAGTTTTGATAAAAACTGCAATGCATGGGATAAACGAGGCAAGAAGTGGTGGATTCTGGCAACAGAGTCGGAATCCTGTTTGTCATCAAGGGTTTGGAACCCCTTTGGGCACAGCAGCCCTGAGTTGATCATTGCAGCACTTAAACGGAGTGCTGTGCCTCTCTCCATGTTTATTTTCCCTACTATCTCGTATTCATCTAATAGGCAAAATATTTAGCTGACAGGCCCATTTGGTGGGAGAGTTATGAGAGCGCTGCCAACCGGCCTATTCCTCCATCCCCATGGAGGGAGAGAGAGAGCCAGCTATCCAAACTGCCGGAGTCCTAATCTGTCCCTCTGTCTCAGCGCCACAGGAAACCACCATTTGTTAAATCATCTGGAACCACATTAAGACTGATTCACTAATTATACTCTGGGACATTTTTCGTCAGCTTGAAAAAATTCCATTTCTTTGCACAAAGGATTCAGGGAAAGGGACTAAATGGAAGCCAAAAGATGGGAGGAGAACAACCCCATTAAGACCGTCACAGATACCTGAACCAGATTCAAACTGCACACACTTGAGTGTAGAAGTAGTTCATAAAAAAAAGATACAAGAGGTGATTATTCCAGAATTCATTGTACGGCACGGAGGGAATTTCATTGTTTATCTCAGCTGATAACGTTCAGTTTTCAGCATACAGCTCCAACTGGAATGAGGAGTTGACAAGTTGGTATTCGTGCTGTGTCGAGCTCGCACGGCTGTGAGGAGAAGCCGGCTCCAAAACAGACACAGAGAGAGAGCGAGAACTCTGTGATTAAGTAAACAGATTCGCTAATTACGCTTTCAAACGTGGTAATTTGCTGAGGATAAAGTATCTATCAGAAGCAGTCAGGAGTGCTGCACTTTGAAAGGAAACACAGGCCGACCCTTTGACCCCACCCCCTCTACCCTCTTCCTGTAGGCAAACATGTTGGTTCCAGATGTGGTGGTCTAACTACTGCACCCCCCCCCCCACCACCTCCACTTTGTCTCTCGTCCTTCTAACAATCTACCACCCAGTCCTGCTCTTTCAGGCCTTCAGCGCAATCCAAGGATCACTTTAACGCCTTTAAAAATCTACGCTGTGATTTTTAACTAGTGAGCCATGAGAAGGCCAACCTGGAGGCCTAAACTGTTCTTTAAGTGCTATCTGATCCGACCACGGCTACAAGAATCCAATTGTATAATGCTCGGACACTGTTGGATGCACATAGATATCTTTTAAAATGTGTGGCCAAAAGGCAATTGACATTAAGAGCTCCTTAATGTTTCCCAAATCTGTGATGGTATCATCACAAATGACCGGTCTCGAGTTCAGAACACGATGTAATGATTACCAGACACTGGCTGTGTGGCATGGAAATTTAAGTCAGAATTGGCCAGATAATGGTTGACCTATGTTGCTCTGTTTCTGATTGTATTTATTCCTTTATTTTGGTGGTTACAAAGATCAGATAAGGAAAAAAAAAAGGAGACATAAAGCTGATGAAGTAAAATCTTACCCTTCATCGGAGCGATCTGGTGACGTGTGGTTCTGTCCTGCATTACTGATGAAATTTCTTATTTCATTAAAGTAGGAATCCTCTTTATCATCCAATATGGCACTACTGCTGTCCAGTTCAGACTGTGGGGATGACATCGCAGTTCCTGCAACGGTGGAAAGAAAAAAAAACAGTTTTTATGAAACGTTCATGTTACACCAAAAAAATTAGACCGTGTGCAAATGTCAGACGCTTTTATCCTGTTCAACATTACATGTATGTATTACAATTGGGGAGTGGTGGTGTAGAGGTTAGAGGAGGTGGGCCTGTGATCGAAAGGTCGCCGGTTCAACTTCCCAGACCTTCAACACCAATGTGTGGGTGGAAAAGGTGAAACACCCACACCTGGCTCCACCCACATTTGCTGGGCCCTTGAGCAAGGCCCTTAACCCCCACCATCTGCTTTCAAACAGGTCTCTCTTGAAATTAGTCCTCGTGACTCAATGAGACTACCTGTATAAATAAAGGTTGAATAACCACGTTGTCTTTATCTTCTGAATTCAAACAGCTAAACTTTCTTCTCATCTTTAAAAGAGTTCTCGATCGATGCGTTTTTCATCCATTCATCCATTATCTTTCACCCACTTCTTCCTTTTCGGATCGCAGGGCTCACTAGTGCCCATATCCAGCAGTCACTGTACGAGAGGCAATAATTGGCCAAAGTGACTTATATAAAGGTGCGACCTATAGTCCAGAAAATACTGTAATAGAGTCAGAGTCAGAGTCAGAGAGTCTTTATTGTCATTTGCACCGCATGTGGTACATGTGATGAAAACGAGATTATGTACACGAGGTCCCAGTTACATCCAACAACAAATGAAAGAGAAAAACAGTAATAACATCTAGAACTAACTAAGAAAAACATCAACTAGTAATACACTAAGCCTAATATAGTGGGAATAAACAGCAGCACGAACATGAGTTTGTATGAGCAGATGGTCACAGATGAACACAGATGAATACAGCAACAAGAAAACAGATCAGCATCAGCATGATGTGATATTTTGCAGTGTTTATTTTTTATTTTATTTTTATTTATTCATGAGTCTAACAGCCTCAGGGTAGAAGCTGTTCCTCAGTCTAGTGGTTCTACACTTGATGCTCCTCAACCTCCGTCCTGAGGGGAGTGGGGCAAAGAGTGAGTGTGCTGGGTGAGTGAGGTCTTTCATGATGCAGGTGGCTCTTTTCCTGCATCTGGAGGTGTAAATGTCTGTGATGGTGGGGAGACTGACTCCAACAGACTTCTGTGCAGCCTTCACCACTCTCTGTAGAGCTTTCCTCTCTTCAACTGTGCAGCCTCCATGCCACACGTTGATGCTGGAGCACAGGATGCTCTCCACTGCACACCTGTAGAAAGAAGGAGGTGAGGACTGGGCTGCTCAGACCAGCACGTCTCAGCCGTCTGAGGAAGTAGAGTAGTTCTTCAGGATAATAGTTTTTCAGGAGTCAACTTTTTGGTGCTAACTACTAGTTTATGTGTCAAACTGTATCATGTTTGGTATTGTTGTACAGATTCATCTTAAAAATGAGGAAAAAACGTTAGGTTTGGTGTGGTTTTTGCAGCACTGAGCGGCACCATCTGAAATATTATAACCAAAATAACGAAAAGTTTAAGAAAGTAGTTTTTTTTTTAGAGAGAAAACATTTGTGCCTTATAGTTTTCAAGGTTTTAATGCTAAAACAAAAACAAAAAAACTCATTGCTGATAATTGATTCAGCATGTGACAGACGGCACATTGCTTATGATGAAGTGTCAGCCACCTCTGGTGCCGGTGGCTGCTGGCCAGCCGTCACCGCTCGTTCTGCTGATTCAGTCAGAGCAATCTAACTATCAAACCTTTGAGTTGTGCTGCTGATGAAAGCAACTCATTCCTAAGAAAATAGTTTGAGCCGTTGCAGAGGTCCGTGGCAGATTTATACAATTTAATTTCTCAGATTGTCTCAAATCATGAGTAAATTACGTTTTATGATAGTCCGCAGAAGGATTTATGAACCGCACAAGTCAGCAAAGCGCTTCTCATTTTCTGTGATAAAATGAGCAGTTGGATCAGATTTCCATAATGTTCGCAGCTCACCCCTCACCTGACAGGTTGCCGTTCTCGTGCTTCTTGAGATGACGGTCGAGGTTGGTCTGCTGGCCGAAGCAGCGGTCGCACAGGTGGCACTTGAAGGGCTTCTCCTTGTTGTGAATGTTGCGAATGTGACGCTGCAGGTTGGAGGAGATGCTGAAGGAGCGGTCGCAGTATTTACACCTGCAGAGACAATAAAGAGTTGTTCACCTCAAGTATGAAACGACAAGCGCGGAAATGAACAACCGCACCGCGCAATGGATTTGAACCTGCAGCTTTTGTGTCTGTGGGAAACCTAATGAAGGGCGCACAGTGCACACACTCATCCAGACAGTCCCATTGCAGTCTCAGACATGATGGAGGAGCTTGTTAAGGTGAAACAGCTCTGCCTCTTATCTCCAGCCAGCACAATAAAAATTGCATTCTTCTCTCACAAAAAAAAAACGCACGCAACAGATTTGGTTCAAGCCCTGCGAAAATTAGGAGCGCCTGCCAAGTTTCTTCATGCAAAATTATACGAGAAGATTACATCTTTTTCTTCTGGTGGAATTAGCTCGCTCGATTGGCTGTCCCTCAGGAACCCTCCCGGTTATCTCCACAAAGAAAAAAAATTACAATAAACAGTGGTGATCTTTAATAGTCTGCCAGCGTGTGGAGTGTGGGCTATCAGGCTGGGGCAGGAGGGGGTTGCATCTGTCTTTTTGTTTCTCTCCTGTGCTCAACAGGCCTCCTCCAAACTTTAGGCCAACATTCCTCCACCTTAGTAACTTCAAAGTCAAATCAGGGTTTATTCATGATCCAAATGGGATGAATCTGCCAAAATAATTTCCACACACGGAGAAATTAGTTGCATTGTCACTGTTGCATTAGCCGCAGAAAGCCCAATTTTTTTCAAACTACAAACTAACATGACACCATCGATCCTGTGTGTATTACCAAGTCTACTGTAAAAAATAAATAAATTAACCTGATAAAAACAAAGTCTGTCCAAAAAACAAGAGTTGAAGATAAGTGAGCTTGGTTTAATTACGAGAAACGACGTGGACACAGCTGCAGGTCCAGACATCTGCATTGGCTCCTCTGTATCTTTTTTTTTTTTTTTTAATCAAGCTTCCTCCCTTTCATTCATCCTACAGACCTCCTGTCACCCAGACAAAGGTCATCATTTGTCAACAGGTCAATTATTTAGCGGTTGGATAATCATTCCAAGTTTATAGAGTAGAAAAACACAGTGCTCCACAAAACATCCTGACAAATGAGCGGTTGGTGTTTCCATTTTTTTGTGTGAAGTGTGTTTGCTGCTTTCACTCTCCTTTAGGAGTAAAGTAGTGCTTGGATCAGTTCTTGCGTGTTGTATATGCAAACACAATTGTTGAGTGGAGAGTGATGCATTTAAAGTTTTGTAAAGTGTGAAAAAAAACTGATAAGTGTAAATGGAGGGATGCGGGCGGAAAATGGTCATCCTCATATTCAACATGTTTCTGTTGTGTGAACAACTGCACCACACTTAAAGTTCCACTGACAGGATTTTTCTACTATTCATAAAATTGCTATATATATATATATATATATATATATATATACTTTATTTTGCTTTAAAAGTGATTTTGAACTTCAAGCCGTGTGTAATTATGGGAAATCCGATTACAAGCGAACGCACCATCTTTGACGTAGTGTGCAGAGTGTGTGAGGCAGAGGGCTCGGGTCTCTTTAATAGCGGACAATTTAAAACCCGATGAATTTAGCAATCTACAGTATAGCCGTTTTCGCAATGCACGGCCCTCCCCAGCCCAGCTCGTCCCTGGTTGGCCCAGAGCCCGGCCTGGCCCGCCCCCGCTCATTACGCATTGTGTGGAGAGCCGCCTTGAAGTGGGTGGGGCGTTCTCTTGGGTGGGAAGTTCTTGTGTGCGCGCTTACAGTGTTTTAAGAGAGGAGATGCCGCTAAAAAATATTTGTTAGCTGAATATATATATTAGTGTTTCTGAGTTTAATTTTAGTTAATAACTGATTACAAATCAGCTTATGTTAGAACGTAAATAACACGAAGTGCGCACCCATACAGAGCCTTTCCGCCTTTCAGCGCGAGCTGAATTTCATTAAAATATAACTAATATTCTCTAACTCTTGCGCATAGCCAGTATTTTAAAATACACTATTCTCTAACTCCTGCGCTTAACACAAACTCCTTTTTTTTTACCCAATAAAAGACAAACGTAAAACAAGTTGAACCAGGTGGGAATCGAACCCGAGTCAAGATAAAATTTAGAGTGGAAAGCCAACACTCTAACCACTCAGCCACAGATGCTTATTGGTGTTTTCAGGAGTCCACTTTTTCTATAAAGGATTCGCCCCACGTAACATCCTGGCTATGTGCAGGAGTTAGAGAATATTAGTTAGATTTTAAAATCCTGGCTACGCGCAAGAGTTAGAGAATATTAGTTATATTTTAAAATCCTGGCTACGCGCAAGAGTTAGAGAATATTAGTTATATTTTAATGAAATTCAGCTCGCGCTGAAAGGCGGAAATGCTCTGTATGGGTGCGCGCTTCGTGTTATTTACGTTCTAACATAAGCTGATTTGTAATCAGTTATTAACAAAAATTAAACTCTGAAACACTAATTCAGCTAACAATTTTTTTAGGGGTTTCTGTAGTTAAATTTTAATGAAATTCAGCTCGCACACTGAGGTTGTTGTTAGAACGAGTTGATGACTCAACAAG
>JBBPBX010015768.1:0-49000 GCA_038048925.1 Garcialebias charrua
AGAGAGAGTCAGAGAGAGAGAGGGAGAGAGAGTCAGAGAGAGAGAGAGTCAGAGAGAGAGAGTCAGAGAGAGAGAGAGAGTCAGAGAGAGAGAGAGTCAGAGAGAGAGAGAGTCAAGCCCTGTTTCCATCTATTTTCATTTCGAATTTTGAGCTAATTTTTGAAATCTCGCAAATATGTAAATACAAATTAATGCGGATCAGAAGTGTTTCCATCTGCTGGCTTGTAGCGCATCTACCGGGCCATGCACAGCGTCATTACGTCAGACGTCAGCACTGCGCATGTCTACAGTAAACAGGAAGTAGCGGTTGAAAACAGAACCCGGCCACACATCTCGTCAAAATGGAGAGAATATTTCAGGTATGTGTTGCTATCGGGCAAGTTGTATTTATTCTGTCATGCCAACTAGTTTTAGCGATGTTACATGTTGTCCGGAGCGGAAACAGCTGATCAGTCACGTGACGTGAATGTTCGCTTCGGCAGCACGAGTCGGCAAATGTGTTTCCATCTGTCGTTTTGCGCATCTGCTCGGTTTCGAAGATCCCAAAAACCACCTCAAGCGAGCGTATCTACTTTTTGGCGAAGTTGAGGAAGTAACCTCGCATTTTGCCGTTTCCATTAAGCTTTTCTGCTGCGATACTTCAAAATGCGCACCTAGAAACCTTGATGGAAACACGGCTTCAGAGAGAGAGTCAGAGAGAGAGAGAGAGAGTCAGAGAGAGAGAGTCAGAGGGAGAGAGAGTCAGAGAGAGAGAGTCAAAGAGAGAGTCAGTAGTCAGAGAGAGAGAGAGTCAGAGAGAGAGAGTCAGAGAGAGAGAGTCAGAGAGAGAGAGAGAGTCAGAGAGAGAGAGAGTCAGAAGCCGTTTTCGCATTGGCCAGCCCTCAATGGCCCGGGCCGCCTCTGGTTTGCCCAGAGCCCGAACTGGCCCGCCCGCGTTCATTATGTAGAGAGCAAGCCTTGAAGTGGGTGGGGTGTTCACTTGAAGTGGGTGGGGTGTTCACTTGAAGTGGGTGGGGTGTTCACTTGACGTGGGTGGAGTGTTCTTGTGTGCGCGCTTACAGTGTTTTAAGAGAGGACACCCCTAAAAAAAAATTGTTAGCTGAATATATATATTAGTGTTTCTGAGTTTAATTTTTGTTAATAACTGATTACAAATCAGCTTATGTATCAGCTTATGTTAGAACGTAAATAGCACGAAGCGCGCACCCATTTCCGCCTTTCCGCGTGACCTGAATGTCATTAAAATATAACTAATATTGTCTAACTCTTGCGCGCAGCCAGGGTTTTAAAATATAACTAATAATCTCTAACTTCTACGTGCAGCTAGAATGTTAAGAGGATTGAATCGTATATAGGTAAAGTGGACACCTAAAAATCCAGTCCGCCGCTGTAGCTCAGAGCGTTCGCCAACTGCTATTAAGCTCTTTTATCTTGACCGGGTGAAGCGGGTTCGCTTCCCACCTGGTACGAAGTAATTTAACTTTTTTTTTTTGGGGAGTAAATAAAAAGGAGTTTGTTTGGTTAACACAACTCCTTGGGTTGGGTGCGCGCTTCGTGTTATTTACGTCCTAACATAAGCTGAATTGTAATCAGTCATTAACAAAAATTTAACTCAGAAACACTAATTCAGCTAACAATTATTTTAGGGGTTTCTGTAGTTAAATATTAATGAAATTCAGCCCTCGCGCTGAGGTTGTTTGAATGAGTCCCGCCCCTGCTGCAAACAACGAATCAAATGTGAGCAGTACATGACGTCAAACTGGGTCCGTGGGGCCGGCCCGATAAGAACCACGGTGGAGATGGTTCCAAAACAAGGGCGGATCCCGGGCGGAAAAGGAAAATGCGAACACGCCGAACCCGGGTTAGAAGCAGGGTGGAGCCGGGGAGAGCCGAGGAGGGCTGGCCAATGCGAAAACGGGTAGAGAGAGAGAGTCAAAGTATCTTTATTGTCATTTGCACCGCATGTGGTACATGTGATGAAACGAGATTATGTACACAGGGTCCCAGTTACATCCAACAACAAAATGTAAGAGAAAAACAGTAATAACATCTAGGATATAACTAAGAAAAACATCAACTAGAAATACACTAAGCCCTAATGTAATAGAAAAACATCATTACAAACAGCAGCACGAACATGAGTCTGTATGAGCAGATGGTCACAGATGAACACAGCAACAAGAAAACAGATCAGCATCAGCATGATGTGATATTTTGCAGTGATTATTCTTATTATTTATTTATTCATGAGTCTAACAGCCTCAGGGTAGAAGCTGTTCCTCAGTCTAGTGGTTCTACATTTGATGCTCCTCAACCTCCGTCCTGAGGGGAGTGGGGCAAAGAGTGTGTGTGCTGGGTGAGTGGGTCTTTCATGATGCAGGTGGCTCTTTTCCTGCATCTGGAGGTGTAAATGTCTGTGATAGTGGGGAGACTGACTCCAACAGACTTCTGTGCAGCCTTCACCACTCTCTGTAAAGCTTTTCTTTCTGCAGCTGTGCAGCCTCCATGCCACACATTGATGCTGGAGCACAGGATGCTCTCCACTGCACACCTGTAGAAGGAGGTGAGGACTGAGCTTCTCAGACCAGCTCGTCTCAGCCGTCTGAGGAAGTAGAGTCTCTGATGACCTTTCTTGATCAGGCTGGTGGTGTTGTTGCTCCAGCTGAGGTTATCATTCATGTGTACACCCAAGTACTTGTAGCTGGAGACCACTTCCACTGCAGATCCACTTATGTTCAGTGGGGTGTGGGTGTGTTTGTTCCTTCTGAAGTCCACAATCATCTCCTTTGTCTTCTTCACATTCATGTGAAGGTTATTCTCTTTGCACCAGCTCTCCAGGTGTTCCACCTCCTGTCTGTAGCTGGACTCATCATTGTTTGTGATGCATCCCACCACAGCTGTATCATCTGCAAACTTTACAATGTGACAGCCTGGATGGGTAGCTGCACAATCATATGTGAGCAGCGTGAACAGAAGAGGGCTCAGCACACATCCTTGAGGAGAGCCAGTGCTGAGGGTAATGGTGGAGGAGGAGAAGTTGTGGATCTTCACGGACTGAGGTCTGTTTGTTAAGAAGTCTAGTACCCAGTTACATGGAGGGGCTTAGTCCTAGTGTGAGTTTGTCCATCAGGGTTTGGGGGATCATGGTGTTGAAGCAGATGTGAAGTCCACAAAGAGCATACGGACGTAGGAGTCCTGCTCCAGGTGGGTGAGAGCAGTGTGGACCACAGAGGAGATGGCATCCTCTGTTGATTGGTTCTCGCGGCATACTGATGAGGGTCCTCGTTGATGTTGATGGTTGTTTTGATGTGGGTCATGACCAGTTTTTTTGAAGCATTTAGCGACTATCGGGGTGAGGGCCACTGGTCGATAGTCATTCAGACCAGTCACTGTAGAGTTTTTTGGGACTGGGATGATGGTGGCGGTCTTCAGGCAGGTAGAAACTGTCTCCAGGGTAAGGCCCTGTTTACACGGACACTGTGTGGGGGAAACGCAACTTTTGAGTATGTTAATTAGGTTGAAAGTTTTGCGTTGACATGGGCGAATTCTGTGGATACGACTCTCTCCCCCCCACCCCCTCGTACTCATGAATTTACTGTAGTTACCATGCTGGGCCTGTAGATGGCGCTGTGATCTTTGGAACCTTCACTACTGCGCATGCGCCACTGCTGCTTGAGGTAAACAAAGCACACGAGGCAGCCTGTTTTCCTCTCTGGCTAAAAGTTCAGCTACTACAAGTTGTTGTCAACAAGTTAACAAGTTAAAGCTGGAATTTGGATAAGAGTCAACAGATCTGACACCAAGTGGACCGCTTCATCTGCACACCAGTTGCTGACTGGACCGGAACCGAATCAACATGTCTGACTTTAGTCCGTGAGAATCAGCTGATTTACAGCAGCGCTACAAGGTAAACCATGTTCTTAATAATGTGTCCTGGTGTTTAGTTCGATCACAGAACAACCAACTGAGGTTTTATTTTTATTTTTTTCCTGCGAGGTCGAAGCTGTTCCACGAAGCGGACCGGCGGTTCGGATCTGGGTCCAGTTTCCACCAGGATGAAAACAACAGAGTCCAGTTCATTAAAGTTCGGTTAACGTGTTTTTAAAAGTGTTCAATTTAATTCTCAGTGTTTGTGACATGAGTTTGTGGTGTTGAATAAATAAATAAATTAAAAATCAACCTGGTGTCTTCATTTTCAACATGCAGCATGTTAGGCATGACGTAACGAGTCCAGATAGCTTCATTTAGCTCAGATAAATGTAAATATCTCCCACGCTAACATAAATACTGTTTATTATTGTTAAACTGTTAATATATAGCACATTTAGTATGTTATAGTGCAGCGTGACACGTGAAATGTCCGACTGCCTCGTTAACAGACAACTGGATCCAGGCAGCTGCTCTCTTCCAACACAGATGCAGGTAAGGTGTAGAATAATTAAATATGAGAATCAAAATATATTCCATCAGCTATAGTTCAGAAAGTGGTGCGTGTGTCCACTGTCCAGTCCACCGCCATTGTTAAAATGCCGGCTGTCTGCGCGTGCGTGCTGCGTGCATGTGTTCAAACAAAAGCTCCGCGGGAGATGTTTACATTATCAACGGGGGGTCTGCGAAAAAGTTCCACCTTGAGAGCAGGGTCAGAAAAGTATCGGTGTCATCGAGGGGGGCCAGCAGCGTCGTGTAGGCGATAAGCAAAGTCGCAAAGAGAAAGTAGCGGTTACACTCAAAATACGCGCCGTGTAAACTGGCCCTAAGTGAGGTGTTTAAGATGTCGGTCAGCACATCACAGAGCTGATCGGCACATTCTTTCAACACTTTCCTGGGGATGTTGTCTGGGCCGGTTGCTTTGTGAGGGCTGATCCTCCTGAAAGTACTCCTTACTTCTGCTGCGGTCACGCTGAGATGCTCTTCATCCGGTGGTGAGGTGAGTCTGGTGCTGGGTGGTCTGTTTGGGTCTTCAAAGTATGCATAGAACTTTTTGAGGGCATCAGGCAGAGATGTGTCTTTGGGGCATTGTTCTCTCCTGCTTTTGTAATCTGTTATTCATTTAATGTCCCTCCACATGCTCCATGTGTCTTGTGAGATTAGTTGACCTTCGATCCTCTGCATATGTAGCCTTGGCCCTCTCAATGCCAGCAACCAGCTCTATCCTAGTCCTTCTCAGCTCCTCTGAGTTTCCAGACCTGAAGGCTGTGTTCCTGGCTGCGAGCAGGGTGCGAATCTTTGCACTCAGCCAAGATTTTCTGTTGGGGTAGCTTTTAACATATCTTGTGGTGGAGACGGTGTCAGTACATGTGCTAATGTACCCCAGTACTGAGGATGTGTATTGGTCAAGATCACGTGATCCTCCATTTTCAGCAGCTTCTCTGAAAACCTGCCATCTGTTATTTCAAAACAATCTCTCAGCAAACAGCAGCCTGAACATGAGTCTGTAGTGAGTAGATGGGATGAATGAATACATCAGCACGAGATCACAGATAAGTCACATATCACCAATTAAAGTTACAGTGATTATCCTGGTTAGGGATTCATGAGTCTAAGAGCTTTAGGGTAGAAGCTAGTGTTATAGTACTCGAGACCGGTCTTGGTCTTGAGACTGGTCTCGAGTACTACTTTTAGATGGTCTTGGTCTTGTCTCGGTCTCGGACATTGAGGACTCAGGATTTTATTTCAAGACCAGTCAAGACTACAACTGTGGAAATATCACTAAAATGCCAGAATATTGTCCAGTTTATTTAACATATTTGTTTTTATTGGATGCAAAACGTACTGGTTCAGATCCAAGCAATGACACGACTCACTAAATGGATTTTTTTGTTAGCGCTGTCATGCCCACCCGTTTTCACTCATGTGGTTCTGTACAAACAGAACAATACAGACAACAGAATGCAACATCGCAGCCATGGCTGAAAGTACGGTCCAGTGCTTAGATTCTGTACCGGTACACAGTACCTAGAAGAGAGGGGAGCAGCTGGCTGCTGTAGAGCCTCATTCAGAACCAGTCACGGCTGCACTTTTGGTCAGAACAGATTCTCTAGCATAAGCAGTCTAAAACACGACTTAGTTAATTAAAAGCAAAAAAAAATCCCCCATTTCTCAGCTTTTTTCTCTAATTACTGTAGTTATTGAGCGAAAACCATGATATTTGAACAAATAAATTATGTAACATTGGAAAATGCTTTAAAATGAGAAATAAATGAGGGTGCCTCATCTGTCAGGTTTAGAAGAGAAGTTTAACACTAGTTTTGTGTCAGTGGGTCACGTGACATGAAAATTATTGTGCAAAAACCACTGAATATCTGATTTCTTTATGTAACTTTGAAAATGTATAAAAGCTGATACATTCATTCAAAAGCAAACTTAAAGTTGCAGTATGTAAATTTTATTAAATATATTTTGATAAAAGTTACATGCTTTTTACATATTTGTTAAAACTGTCACTATGTCGTGACATTACAATATAAGACAGATAAACTGTGAAAAGATTGAGCTACTACTACTACTACTACCTACTACTGCCCAGCTTTCTAAGGATCCACCCCACGTTCCCTCTGCCAACACCTTGTCTTGTTCTGCCTTTTTTACCCTGTTGACGACCTCTGCTTCTGGCCCCTGGACTTTGGATTTTGGATCACCTCTTGGAACCGTTTCATTCCTCTGACTTCCTGTGTATGACCCCTGCTTCTCCTAACGGACCTCGTCTCTGGATAAATCCTCTGCTTGTCACTATTGCCACAATCCCCTGCTACTGCGTCTCCTCTTGCTGCAGTGACTTCATCCACTCAAGCTCTGACAGGTGCAGAACACCTTTCCTACCTGAGAAGGTTAGTGGCTGTTCTTTGTTTTTTAACAAACCCCTGAAAACCCACAAGTCACTAACTAACTAACTAACTTTGGCAGCACAATGGCACAGTGGTTAGCACTGTTGTCTCACAGCAAGAAGGTTCTGGGTTCAATCCCCAGTTGGACCTGGGTCTTTCTGTGTGGAGTTTGTATGTGCTTGCGTGAGTTTTCTCTGGGTACTCCGGTTCTATTTCATGCAGGCTGCCGCCCTTTAAGCCATGCCCTAGTGGGTTTAACCTTGCACTTCGCGCAAATCACTGAAGACTTCTAGTCTACGCCCACCTGTCGTGGGTCCTGCCTCGGTCTGCTATTTAGTCTGCTGCTGACTGAGAATCGACTCCCTAAAAATTTTCATGCCATATGATACAGAAGATTTCATCCTACAATGGCTTCCAGACAATCTTCTAAAACTATAGTGATTTGTGACTGCAGTGTCACTCAAATATTAGGGACTTGACTTGGACTTGAGATCAATGACTTGAGACTTGACTTGAAACTTGACTTGGACTTGAGATCAGAGACTTGAGACTTGACTTGGACTTGAGATCAGAGACTTGAGACTTGACTTGGACTTGCAAAAAATGACTTGTGAGCATCTCTGAACCCTTGTACTATAAAGTCAGCTAAGAAATATATTTTTTAAGCGTTTATTTAGCTAAATTTAAAGAAACAAAAGCCGTCCGTCCCACCCGCCTGCATGCAAATCGGCAAACTACTTTTTTTAATCCAGCAGATTTGACCATTTCGTGAAACGGTTAAGCTCAGAAATCCTTGTACTATAAAGTCAGCTAAGAAATATATTTTTAAGCGTTTATTTAGCTAAATTTAAAGAAACAAAGCCGTCCGTCCCACCCGCCTGCATGCAAATCGGCAAACTACTTTTTTTAATCCAGCAGATTTGACCATTTCGTGAAACAGTTAAGCTCAGGAACCCTTGTGCTATAATGTCAGCTAAGAAATATATTTTTTCTCGCAAAGAAACAATTGTTTTTACCGTGTTTTCTTGTGAAGTCCTTCGTACTCGTTCGCTTCTGTGGCCGCCATTTTAAGCAGGGTAAATGAGGCGCTGACACGTCGTGTAGCGGTGACGCATAATAGATGCGCATTATACAACGAAGCGTGTTATTTACGGATTTTTCAAATTTATTGCCAATAATCGGACAAAGCGTGTTATACACAGGAGCGTGTTAAACTCCGACGAATACGGTAAATGTCTGTTTACTAAGAGGTCAGTAAAGAGCATCACTGGAACAGTTCAAAAAGACGAAGGTGTAATCTCTCAGATATAGAGGACCCTGTCATGTCCACTACATCCTGCTCCGCCTTTAACCCACTAGGGCGTGGCTTAAATGGCGGCAGCCTGCATGAAATAGAACGTTGGTTACGTATTGTAACCCTAGATTCTATGAATGCAGGCGTAGCCCTTTAAGCCCCTGGGCCTCCCTGGCGCTCAATTGGCTACAAATTTTACCTTGTTGGGAGTCGATTCTCGGTCAGCAGCAGACTAAATAGCAGACCGAGGCAGGGCCCATGGCAGGTGGGCGTGGACTAGAAGTCTTCAGTGATTGGCGCGAAGCGCAGGGATAAACCCACTAGGGCGTGGCTTAAAGGGTTACGCCTGCATTCATAGAATCTAGGGTTACAATACGTAACCAATGTTTCCTCCCACATGCATGTCTGCCTTCAGGCCCAGACCTCCTTTGCAAAATAAATCTGTGATCTCAAAGGGATTTGCCTGATTAAATAAAGGTTAACAAAACTATCATATCTCTGCAGATTTGTTCCTGCCTCCAGACCTTGACTCCCACCAGCAGCAGCACATTAATAAATCTTTTAAACCTTCTTGTTCGACTGAATTTTTGAAACGGTTCATGACAGATACAAGGATTTTTGTTCCGATACTGATACTGAGTAAAATTCAGGCTGTTATTGGCAATACAGATACTAGTACTTTGAGCAAATACACAGGGCAGCTGTGGCTGAGTGGTTAGAGCAGTCATCCTCCAATGCAAGAGTTGGGGGTTCAAATCCAACAGCAGTCACATGCCTAAGTGTCCCTAGGCAAGACACTGAACCCCTCATTGCCTCCGATGTGGGTCCCATCGATGTATGAATGTGATGAAGCTGTGATTAGTTTCTTTAGAATGATTTGTTCAATTATCTTTGTATAGATCTTGTAGAGTGTATGAATGGGTAAATGAGGCACAGATTATGTTGTAAAGAGCTTTGAGTGTATTGATAAGATAGAACGGTGCTATATAAGTACAGTCCATTTACATCTAATGTGTCTGGTAAACCAAAAAGTAAAGCTGTGTATGTTCAGTACAATTTTGCAAATGAAAGCTGCATAAAAAATACAAGAAATCAAAGGAATTAATTTATTTAAAACTCGGGAGTAAGTTGAGGTAGTGGCCTTGTTTACATTATAGCTGAGCTACAACAACAGAAAATAACAGAAGACACACAAAATATGTGATAATGGTGTTTCAAACACACACAAAAAGAAAATAAGGCAAATCATATAGTTATTTAAATAAATTATTAAATATATTTTAAATTATACATGTTTTTAAGATAATGTTATATTTCATCCATATTTTCTAGTATATATTTTTCAGAATTCACCAGGGCTGTTTTATCACCATTATTATGTAGAATTAGATCACACCTGGACTATGGTAAAATGGTAGTGTTCAATATTTTCCGTGTCAGAATGAATGAAATCGTCAGATCTCAGCCAAAAACTGGTTTATAAATATGTGGGAAAGAACAAATATTTCGCTTCCCTGTACAAGTCGCAGGGCATGCTAATTTATGCAAAAAGCTGTGACTTATAAAGCAAAAAACACGGTAATATAAAAAAAAAACATATTTTCTTGTGACACATGTGAACACTTTTAAAATTACAATAAAAACAAAAGGGTGGCTTCTTGAAATGGAGTCAGTCAGTCATACTGGCAACTAATTAAAGCTGAAAATGTCTTGAGTCATCAAAGTCTTCAATGAAACTGAACCTTGAAGTTCCTCCTCTTCCTCCTCGCTCTGTTCACAGTTTCTTGTTCCTCCCCATCAGATCTACAGTTTAACGATCAGAGGAGGTGCTGACACGCCTCATTCTCTGCACAAACACATGACGTGTCGCTCTGAGCTCAGACTGGTTTCAGTTATCAGGAAGTGAAACTTCACACACGCTGAGAGGTGAAATGGCGCAGAAAGGAGTTCAGCTGGACAGAGAAAGTTTCTCTTGTTCCATCTGTCTGGATCTACTGAAGGATCCGGTGACGACTCCCTGTGGACACAGCTACTGCATGAAGTGTATTGAAGACTTCTGGGATGGAGAGGATCAGAAGAAGATCCACAGCTGCCCTCAGTGCAGGAAGACGTTCACACCGAGGCCTGTTCTGCAGAAACACTTCCTGTTAGCAGCTTTAGTGGAGCAGCTGAAGACGAGTGGACTCCAAGCTGCTCCTGCTGATCACAGCTATGCTGGACCTGAACATGTGGCCTGTGATGTCTGCACTGGAAGAAAACTAAAAGCCATCAAGTCCTGTTTGACGTGTTTGGTCTCTTACTGTGAGGAACACGTCCAGCATCATTATGATGTAGCTCAGTTAAAGAAACATCAGCTGGTGGAGCCCTCCAAGAAGCTCCATGAGAACATCTGCTCTCATCACGATGAGGTGATGAAGATGTTCTGTCGCACTGATCAGCAGATCATCTGTCATGTCTGCATGGTGGATGAACATAAAGGCCACGACGTGGTCTCAGCTGCAGCTGAAAGGAGAGAGAAGCAGAAGGAGGTCCAGGTGAGGAGAGAGAACATCCAGCAGAGAATCCAGGGCAGAGAGAACGACGTGAAGCTGCTTCAGCAGCAGCTGGAGGCCATCAACGTCTCTGCTGATCAAACAGTGGAGGACAGTGAGAAGATCTTCAGTGATCTGATCCAGCTCGTCCACAAGAGAAGCTCTGAAGTGAAGCAGCAGATCAGATCCCAGCAGGAAACTGAGGCCAGTCGAGTCGGAGATCTTCAGGAGAAGCTGCAGCAGGAGATCACTGAGCTGAAGAGGAAAGATGCTGAGCTGAAGCAGCTCTCACACACAGAGGACCACAACCAGTTTGTCCACAGCTACCAGTCAGTGTCAGCACCCAGTGAGTCTCCACACTCATCCAGCATCAGTGATGCTCCTCTGAGATACTTTGAAGATGTGACAGCAGCTGTGTCCCAGCTCAGAGACAAACTGCAGGACACCCTGAGAGACACGTGGACAAACATGTCCCTGAGAGACACGTGGACAAACATGTCCCTGAGAGACACGTGGACAAACATGTCCCTGAGAGACACGTGGACAAACATGTCCCTGAGAGACACGTGGACAAACATGTCCCTGAGAGACACGTGGACAAACATGTCCCTGAGAGACACGTGGACAAACATGTCCCTGAGAGACACGTGGACAAACATGTCCCTGAGAGGAACTCAAGGTTTACTGTCACAACCAGAACCAAAGAGCAGAGCGGACTTCTTCAGGTATTCATGTGACATCACTCTGGATCCAAACACAGCTCACAGCCAGATGTTATTATCTGAGGGGAACAGAAAAGTAACATACATGGATCAATATCAGTTTTATCCTCTTCATCCAGACAGATTCACTTCATGTCCTCAGATTCTGAGTAAGGAGAGTCTGACTGGACGCTGTTACTGGGAGGTGAAGTTGGGAGAAATGGGAGGTGAAGTAACAGTCGCATACAAGGATGTTGATAAAACAAAAAGTTCATTTGGAGATAATGATGAATCCTGGTCATTATATTGTAGAAAAAACAATAAAGCGTTTTATCACAACAGCATCATGACTTTCATCTCAGGTGGTGTTGTGTCCAGAGTTGGAGTGTACCTGGACCACAGAGCAGGTGTTCTGTGTTTCTACAGCGTCTCTGACACCATGACTCTCCTCCACAAAGTCCAGACCTCCTTCACTCGACCGCTACATGCTGGAATACGTCTCTGGTTTGGAGCCACAGCTGAGATCTGTCAACTAAAATAATTGTTGGACGTTTGTGTTGTCTCTACTGCTCGGAGAACGTGTCCAACAGTTTTGTGGACATTGTCCCATCATCTGTTTTAGGTACAGCTCTGATTTATTCAGGTTGTTGATGCACGAGCAAAATGAAAACGACTTTGAACAGACATGAACCATTACAAGAACTTTGATGACCACATTTTGCCAGTAGGGTTTATTTTAGTCCTAACAGGAGAGATGATGTTTTGAAACGGTCCCGTTGGTTCAGTTTTTAACTCAGACTCAAAGATCATGATGCAACTGATGTTTGTTGAAGCTGCAGTCCCACAACGTTCTCTTTTAAGTTTCATTCAGGAACTTTCATTCTGACAGATGAGCTCTGTTGTCACAGATGTTAATTAAACTGAAACGAATCAGAAAACACAAGACGAACTGATTCAGACACATTTTATGATCTACTTCAAAAACCATTTCTAAGTGTTACATTTTCAAAGTAAAAGAGCAGAATGTGTTACACTTATGATCGTGTTAAAGATGATGCTTCAGATCAAATAAAGATTATCCAACATTCACTTTGACCTTATGTTGATCAGTTGGACAATGTCAGAGTTTGATCAAATTATGTGATTGACGGTGATTTACTTTGACTCCCTGTTAATTAGAACAAAATGGTGCATTTGTGTAAAGAAACGCCAGAGTGTCGATAATGAATGAATCTCGTTTTAGATTTGGATGTGACTCATTTTGAGGACTGACTTCATCCCTCTTTTCTTGTTTTGGTGTAAAGTTGGAATGTCTCAGGTCAGTTTTCACAGTGGCCCTAAGGTGTAATGAACATTTAAGAAGAAATAAAATAAAAATTCAGCCAATCGTGTCATGTTGAATCTTATTTTGAAAAACTGTGATAAAGAAAGTCTGCGAAAAACGAAACCGCTATGTAGCGAGGGTGACAAGAACCAGTTTGGATCAGCACAACACCCAACACAGAAATGGTTTAAAATGTGTATTAGGAAATAAACAGCTTCTGGTGCAGGTCTGGGCCCGATCCGTCGAGACAGAAGAGTTACTGAACTTGGTGAGAATGGAGAGGCGAGAACTATGAATGGCACCAACCTTCTGTCTTGTTGGAGTAACAGGAGCTGTGGTCTCTATGGGGCCGATGACGTCACGCAGAGCGAACAGAGCGTTCAGGTCCAGTAAGGGATAATCCAGTTCCAGGGTCCAAGTAGCAGGCGTTCGAGCACAGGGAGGCAGAGAGCAGAACAAATCCAAACTCCTGAATCGTGGACGTTGTGGAGGCGCAGAGTTGTTACTGTGAGGACTGAAGGAGACAAATCCAAAAGGGAGAAGGCAGGTTGGGTAGTCAGAAAACAGGTTTGGGTTCAGAACTAGGATAACCCCAGGTTCTCATCTAAAACTTTTCAACTTCTAAAGAGTATCTGAAACAAAAATATTGTTTTCTTTGTTAAATAGTAAATTTTCAGTATGTTATACTATATGTTCTAATATTTTTGGAGGGGATGGTGATTATATTATGTCTCTGTTTTAGAGAAGTGGAAGACTTATAGAAGAGGTGAGAGGAGAGACTAATAGAAAGAAGAGTTAGAGAAGAAAAACACAAAGACTGAAAGAAAAGAGAGAGCAGAGGAAAATAGAAAGACTGATAAAGCAAAGAGAAGGAAAAGAACGTGTTGCAAAGAAAAGGAGGAAAGAAAAGAAGAAAGACGAGTTGTTTGAGTGACGATGAAACAAGTGGAAGAACAAATTAAAATAATAATAGGTATATACTGTAATCATATTACTAAATTGTGTCTTATTTCTCATGTTTTAAGTATTTCTCTTTATCTGTGCTCTTTCAGTTTTGTGCGTAAACTTTTCTGCTCTTCTTCTATTCCAGACCTCCATGACCACCATGGCTGATGGGTCTTCAGACAGAGGAGGCCTTGCAGAACCAGAGATGAGCTCATGTCAGTGGACTACCTGACCTTCACTCACCTCACACAAACACACAATATAAATACATATCAGCTACGTAACCATACACTGTGTACTTATACACAGCTATGTATGTACATACACGTTCTCATTCACTCACAAGGTATGCACGCTCACTACACCCTTGACCCTCCCCCCAGTTTTAGTACTCTGTTACTACTATCACTTTATTCATTTTATTACTCTTAGGAAATGTTAACAGTGGGGAGAGCCACATTCCTGCTGTTATACAGGTATTTGATATTTTTATTGTTTAAACATGACTAAATATGTAAAAATAAATGAAAATGTCCCCGTTTTTTATTTCATCTTGGTAAAATGTTGTTCTTTTTGGTCTCCGAGCTGGAAATGTCCCCAGATTTCACTTCAGAAATCTGGTCACCTTAGGCTTAACACCATCACATTTCCAGCAAACTGATGTCAACTTTTGCAATAAATTAGTGATGTCTTGAGCATGCATCAGGGTGTTTAGTGACGTCTTGTTTTGAAAAATGAAAAAAAAATAAAAATTATGGAAAGTGGTATTGGTGTTAGACTTGGCGTGTGTCAGTCACCAAAGTGTCAGCATTTGAGCCCTGTTTTCTCTTCCAACTGACTGCAAGTCTGTCACTCACCACAGGAGTGCACACCGCTAGGTGGGTCACCATCAACACATTCTGTCTCTACACATGCTCGCTGTTCGTTTATCATGGACTCACTCTATTGTGGTTTTTCAAAATAAGATTGACATGACACACAGTTGGCTGATTGATAGATGAGCCACATGATCGGCATGGAATTGTTAATTTAAATTAATTAGTTTAAATTATTTAGCACCTGTTGCACCTGTGTGCAGCCCACACTGAAGGAAAAGCTTCCTCCTGCAGCTCCTCCTTCCTCCTCTGTCAATTTCTGTTCTGTAGTGGAGAAGTGGGCTTGGATGAGAGTGCAGAATGCGGCCGTTAGTGTTTGATACTGTGATGTTTCTGCCCCCTTCATGCTTTAGTCTTGTCCTGTCACTCTCAGCTCAATCAGCCTCATGATCTGCACCTGTTCTATTTAAGAGCCTTGGTTTTACTACTCTCTGCAAACCAGCCACTAGGGAGCACAAGCCAGTGTATTGCTTGTGCTGGTCCCAAGCCCAGGTAAATGGTGAGGGTTGTGTCAGGAATTACATCCAATGTAAAACCCTTTTGCCAAAACCATAATGCGAGTTCATCAAAGTGAAACCATACCAGATCGGTCAAGGCCTTGGTTAACAACGACCGCCACCGGTGCTGTTGACAAACAGGGTGCTGGCGGAAATTGTGCTACTGTTAGTCGAAGACCCCGAGGAGGAAAACGTGTCAGGAGACAGAGGGAGAGGAGGAAAGTGAAGAATGTAAGAGTGAGAGTGGCAACTCTAAATGTGGGGACAATGACAGGCAATGGTAGAGAGCTGGCTGACATGATGCAGAAAAGAAAGGTAGATGTTTTATGTGTCCAAGAGACTAAGTGGAAAGGCAGCAAGAACCAAAGCTTTGGAGCAGGGTTCAAACTGTTTTACCATGGTGTGGATAGAAAGAGAAATGGAGTAGGGGTGGTCCTGAAGGAGGAGTTGGCAAAGAATGTAGTAGAGGTGAAGAGAGTGTCAGATAGGGTGATGTGCCTGAAGGTAGAAGTAGAAGGTCTGATGCTAAACATCGTCAGTGGTTATGCTCCACAGGTTGGATGTGATGGGGAGGAGAAAGATACATTTTGGAAAGATCTGGATGAAGTGATAGAGAGTATTCCCAGGGAGGAAAGAGTGATGATTGGAGCAGACCTGAATGGACATGTTGGTGAAGGAAACAGAGAGGATGAGGAAGTGATGGGTATGTCTGGTGTCAAGGAAAGAAACAAGGGAAGAACAGATGGTGGTGGATTTTGCCAAGAGAATGGAAATACCTATTTCCAAAAGCAGGAGGAACATAGATTGACCTGTAAGAGTGGAGGAAGGAGTATGCCGGTTGACTACATTCTGTGTAGAAGAGGAAACCTGAGGGAGATTGGAGACTAAGGTTGTGGCAGGGGAGAGTGTGGCCACTGGCCAGACAGCATTGGATGGCTGTGTGTAGAATGACTGTTGTTGTAAAGAAGAGAAAAAGAGTAAAACCAGAGAAGAAGACCAAATGGTGGAAGCTGAAGAAGGAAGAATGTTGTGAGAAATTCAGAGATGAGCTGTTAAAGGCTCTGGGTGGTAAGAAAGAGCTTCCAAATGACTGGGCTACTACAGCAACAGCAATTAGAGAGACAGGTAGGAAGGTACTTGGTGTGTCATCTGGACAGAGAATGGATGATAAGGAAACCTGGTGGTGGAATAGTGAAGTGCAGGACGCCATTCAAAGAACGAGGTTAGCCAAGAAGAAATATGACAGTGAGAGGACTGAAGAGAGGAGACGGGAATATAAGAAGATGGGACATAGAGCACAGAGGGAAGTAGCTAAGGCAAAGCAGAGGGCGTACAATGAGTTGTATGGAAGATTGGACGTTAAAAACGGCGAGAAGGACTTGTATCGATTGGCAAGACAAAGGGAACAGGCTGGAAAGGATTTGCAGCAGGTTAGACTTATTACAGATAGGAATGATAATGTTCTAACAAGTGAGGAGAGTGTGACAGGAAGCTGGAAGGAGTACTTTGAGGAGCTAATGAATGAAGAAAATGAAAGAGAAAGAAGAGTAGATGTCATAGGCTGTGTCTCAATTCAGGGGCTGCATCCTCATGAGTGCGCATTTGTCGGCCGCATACGTCATTGCCCCGCGCGGAGGACTGTCCCAATTCGAAGACTCCTCCTCATGCGGCCGAGGAATGCGGCCTACTTCCTGCCGAAATCGAAGGATGCATTCGTGGAACCTTCAAGACGGAGGCTATCCCAGAATTCATAGCGCCAGCAGAGATTTCGCGGGGGGGTGGGACTTTCTGCGTGCAGGGTCGGGGCTGATGCGTGTTGTTGAGTCATCAGCTCGTTCTGACAACAACCTCAGCGCGAATATTCATTCAACCTTTATTTAGTCATCTCAAACAACCTCAGCGCAAATATATCTCATTAAAATTTAACTACAGAAACGACTCATTAAAATTTAACTACAGAAACGACTAAAAAAAACGTGTTAGCTGAATATATATTAGTGTTTCTGAGTTTACTGTTTTGAAGAACTGATTACAAATCAGCTTATTTTACACGTGCATAGCAAGGATTTTCCATGGGGCGATCTGTTAAAACTCAGAGTGGACCTATGAAAGGCAAGCTGTCTAGTAGCTCAACTGGTTAAACATCCCATGATTGGCGCAGAGATACTTTTCTCGAAGCTGGTTCGAATCTCACTCGGTACGGTTAAAACTTATTTTACGTTTGTCTTTTATTGGATAAAAAAAAGAAGGAGTTTCACAAACTCCTTCTTTTTAATCTCAGTCCTCATTTTTTTATCCAATAAAAGACAAACGTAAAATAAGTTTTAACCGTACCGAGTGAGATTCGAACCAGCTTCGAGAAAAGTATCTCTGCGCCAATCGTGGGATGCTTAACAAGTTGAGCTACTGGACAAGTTGCTTTTCATAGGTCCACTCTGGGTTTTAACAGATCGCCCCTCGTTCTTAACAAACAGTAAACTCAGAACACTATACAGTATATACGTGTACAGTATTCAGCTTAGTAATATATTTTAGCGGCGTCCCTTCTCTTTCCACACACACACACACACCAAGCGCGCACACAAGAACTTCCCACCCATTTCAAGAGAACGCCCCACCCACTTCAAGGCCGGCAAACCTGAAGGCTAGACCGTCCCATTTCAGCAGTTTCGTCAAGCCCACCCGGCCTTGTGAGTGCGTGGCCTACTCGGCCCAGCTAGGCTGGGTCCTCATGAGGACGCAGCCCCTGAATTGAGACACAGCCATAGAAACTGTGGACCAGGAAGTGGGAACGATTAGTGAGGGTGAAGTCCAGAAAGCTCTGAAAATAATGAAGAAGAGGAAGGCAGTAGAACCTGATGACATACCAGTGGAGGTTTGGAAATGTCGGAGCGATGGCAGTGAGGTTTTTGACTCAAATATTCAATGGCATATTTGATGGTGAGAAAATGTCTGATGAATGGAGAAGAAGAGTGATGGTGCCCATTTTTAAGAACAAGAGTGATGTACAGAGTTGTAGCAACTGCAGAGGAATTAAGTTGATGAGCCACACGATGAAGATCTGGGAGAGAGTTGTGGAAGCAAGACTTAGACAAGAGGTGACTATCTGTGAGCAACAATATGGTTTTGTGCCAAGAAAGAGCACCACAGATGCCATCTTTGCTTTGAGAATGCTGATGGAGAAGAACAAAGAGGGTCAGAAAGAACTCCATTGTTTCTTTGTAGATTTAGAAAAACCATATGACAGGGTGCCGAGGGAAGAGGTGTGGCATTGCATGAGGAAATCTGGAGAGGCAGAAAAGTATGTTAGACTGGTACAGGGCATGTATGAGGACAGCAGGACAGTGGTGAGATGTACTGTAGGAGTGACAGATAGCTTCAAGGTGGAGGTAGGATTGTATTAAGGATTGGCTCTGAGCCCCTTCTTGTTTACTCTGCTGATGGACCGACTAACAGATGAGGTGAGGCAGGAATCTACATGGACTATGATGTTTGCAGATGACATTGTGCTCTGTGGTGAGAACAGGGAACATGTGGAAGAGAACTTGGAGAGGTGGAGGTATGCACTTGGAAGAAGAGGAATGAAAGTCAGCCGTAGTAAGACAGAGTACATGTGTGTGAATGAGAGGGAGGCTGGTGGAACAGTGAGGCTACAAGTATCAGAGGTTACAAAGGTGCAGGACTTTAAGTACTTGGGGTCCACTATCCAGGAAAATTGGGAATGTGGGAAAGAAGTGAAAAAGAGAGTCCAGGCAGGATGGAGTGGATGGAGAAAAGTTTCAGGGGTGATTTGTGATAAAAGGTGTCAGCAAAGGTCAAAGGAAAAGTTTACATTGTGGTGTTAATGTAAGGCCTGGGGGAAAAACTACAGATGGCCACTTGTGATGATGTCATAAAAGGAGCGCCAGGCTCAGGGTGCCAGGTGACGCTGATTGTAAGGCTGATGGCTAAGCTGGAAGCAGGGCGATCTGAAATAAAGAAATCACGTTGACACGTTTTGCCTGAGGACTCTTTCAATAACACGACATGGTGTCAGGAGTGTTGGAGTCATCGTGAGGGTGCGACGGTGTTTGGCTGCCGGAGACATGGCGGACGACGACGCGCCGAGAGTCGCTTCTGCTGGTCCGTGTGCGACGTTTAGCATCCAGCCGCCGGAGTCTTTCGACTTCACGAAGCCACAGGAGTGGGCCAAGTGGATACGACGATTCGAACGGTTTCGTCTGGCAAGTAATCTGAACTCTAGTTCTGAGGAGAACCAAGTTAACACGCTAATTTATTGCATGGGCGATGAAGCTGATGACGTGTTACGGGGATTAGCGTTGCCAGATGATCAAAGAAACACGTATCAAGGAGTTCGTGATGGGTTTCAAGCTTTCTTCGTTGTTAAGAAGAATGTGATTTATGAGCGTGCCAGATTTAACATGCGCAAACAAGAGGAGCATGAAACTGTTGATGCTTTTGTTACTTCACTGTATGCGCTAGCAGAACATTGCAATTATGGAGCGCTACATGATGAACTGATTCGGGACAGACTGGTGGTGGGTCTGCAGGATAAAAGGTTATCCGAACGCATGCAGCTTGACCCAGATTTAACTCTAGAGAAAGCCATCTATTCAGCAAGACAGAGTGAAGAAGTGAAACGGCAGCAATCCTGTCTGCGTCATGATATCAGTTCAGAAACAGAGAAGGGAAAATCTGTTGACAGAGTGTACAAGAGTTATGTTAAGCGTGGCAAGACTAAATATCCACCCAGAGCGCACACTACTTCAAGTTCTAAAAGGGAGAACTCTCAGTGTTTTAAGTGTGGTAGCTCTCCATTTAATCCCAAACATGACTGTCCAGCCAAGGGGGAAAAATGTCATTTATGTGGGAAGATGGGACATTATAAGAAGGTGTGTCGATCGCTCAAGAATGTGCATGCTGTCGAAGAAGATGATTCTTTGTTTTTAGGTAGCATTAATAATGGAGATGAACCTTGGAAGGTGGATGTTAAAATTAATAACAGATCCATCTCATTCAAGATTGACACTGGTGCTGATGTTACAGTTCTGCCATATGATGTGTTCAAGGACATCTACAGAGACAGGAGCCCCCCCATTCTGAAAAAAGCCACCAGGCAACTGCTTGGTCCAGGGAGAAATGCTCTGGATGTTGTGGGGGTTGCTGAAATGTTAATGGAAAGGGGAGAAAAAGAGATACAGGAAAGCGTGTATGTTTTGAAACACCTGCACACTGCACTTTTGGGTAGACCAGCCATTCAGAAGCTGGATCTGGTAGCTAGATTAAATGAGATATACTGCTGAAACAGTGAAAACTAGCTATCCAAAGCTTTGCAGTGGTCTGGGTGAGGTGAAACAGCCTTATAACATCAAACTGAAACCAGGAGCTCAACCATTTTCATTAAAGACACCCAGAAGGATTCCACTTCCTTTGATGGACAAAGTTAAACAAGAATTGTCCCGTATGGAAAGTTTGGGTGTGATTTGTAGAATTGAGGAGCCAACTGAGTGGTGTTCAGGGATGGTGGTTGTTCCAAAACCAACAGGTGCGGTGCGCATATGTGTTGACCTTACAAAGCTGAATGAGTCTGTCTGCAGAGAGAAGTATATTCTTCCCTCTGTGGATGAAACACTCGGTAAGCTAGCAGGAGCCAGAATCTTCAGTAAATTAGATGCTAATATGGGGTTTTGGCAGATTCCTCTAACTGAAGATGCAGCAAAATACACAACTTTCATTACACCTTTTGGTCGTTATTTTTTTAAACGGTTACCTTTTGGTATAGCTTCTGCCCCTGAGCATTTCCAGAACAGAATGGTAACAGAGGTTACGGAGGGACTAGATGGTGTAGTTTGTCACATGGATGATGTGTTAGTGTGGGGGAGAACACAGGAGGAGCATGATGCTCGTCTGCATACAATCCTTGGGAAAATTCAAGAAGCTGGTCTCACACTTAACATTGATAAATGCGAATTTTCAAAGCAGGGGGTAAAATTTTTGGGCCACATGATCTCTGTTAAGGGAGTTAGTCCCGATCCAAATAAAACTGAAGCAGTGAGACAAATGAAGGAACCTAGAAATGTGAGTGAACTCAGAAGTTTCCTCGGGATGGTTAATCAGCTGGGGAAGTTTATTCCACAGTTGGCAGAGCGAGACAAGCCTCTGAGGGATCTCTTGTCTAAGAAAAACTGTTGGATGTGGGGAGTTGATCAGGCTAGAGCATTTAATGAGCTAAAAGAAATGCTTATATCCCCACCAGTGTTAGCCATGTATGATACAAACCGGGAATGTAAAGTCACGGCAGACGCATCTGCTTATGGTCTGGGGAGTGTGTTACTTCAAAAATGGGGTCAAGTATGGAGACCTGTAGCATATGTGTCACGGTCTCTATCGCAGACTGAACAGAGATACGCACAGGTGGAAAAAGAAGCTCTTAGTATCACCTGGGCTTGTGAAAGATTCAGTACTTATCTCATTGGTAGACATTTTCAGTTAGAGACAGATCATAAACCACTTTTGAGTCTGTTGGGTTCGCAGACGCTAGATTGCCTTCCACCACGTATCCAGCGTTTTAGAATGCGTCTGATGAGATATTCATATTCCATCTCATATGTACCAGGGAAAGATTTGTGGACAGCTGACACACTGTCACGTGCTCCCATGGCAGGAAACCTAACTGCGACCGAAGCAGAGTTGGTCGAGGACTCAAACATTTATGTGGATGATGTGGTACGAAACCTACCTGCAAGCACTGGTTACCTTGATGAGCTGAGAGAGGAGCTAAAACGGGACAGTGTATGTGCACGTGTGATGCAGCTGTGTGTGGAAGGATGGCCTGCACACTATAACAGCGAACCAGCACTCAGACTGTATTGGGCAGAAAAGGCGTTTCTTACAGTGAAGGATGGTCTGTTGCTAAAGGGCGAGAGACTTGTTATTCCTTCAACCATGAGAAACGATGTGCTCATGAGACTACACGAAGGACATCTGGGTGTGGTGAAATGTCGAGAACGAGCGCGGCAGTCAGTATGGTGGCCTGGACTGAGCCAGCAGTTAAAAGAACTGGTTTTAAGATGCCAAACCTGCAACAGAGAGAGAGAAAATTGTACAGAACCGCTGATGCCATCACAGTATCCAGACAGACCATGGAAAAGACTTGGGGCCGATCTGTTTACGCTGCAAGGAAAAGATTATATTCTGGTTGTGGATTATGCATCAAGATTTGTGGAAATTGCTCAACTAAGTCCCACAAGATCGTCTGATGTGATTCCTCATCTGAAATCTATGTTTGCCCGTCACGGCATTCCAGAAGAATTGATTACAGATAATGGTCCTCAGTTTTCCTGTGCTGCTTTTGCTACATTTGCAAAGTTATATGGATTTAAAGGTGGAGTCTGCAGTTTCTGTAGAACATCAGCACTTAGAAAAAATTTCAACAAGCAAAGCATTCTGATCCCTCCCCCTCAGAGCTGTAACAATATAGGAGTTATTTGTCAGTTTACTGACTTACCTATAGTTTAGACGTGCAAGTCTGAGCAGACTTTATCTGCACAAACTTGCCACCAAGTTCACGGGGTCTCAACTTTTTCAGAATAAATCAACAAATCTAACGATGTGATTAGCCAGTAATGTAATTTCACGCTTAGACTTCAATTTATGTTGGTCTACCAAAAGAATAGACCTTTTATTGAAACTATCACAAAAATTACATAAACATTTGTATCGATATTAGCTCTGATTTAATAACTACGTTGACAAGAATTCAAATTAAAACAAACAGACAATTAAAACTTAACTGTTGGCACAAAACTTGACAGATTAAATACTTATGAAAAATAAGAAATAGGAGGAAGGAGTTCTGGAGCTAAGTTAACCAAAGTTGTTTACTTTGAACCAACCAGGGTGGCAAGCTTTCCCATACGGATCAGGCTGAGCCTCCGACACGTGCAGCATACAAGCAAAGCCTCTTTACCTGGTGACGAGACGTCTTGCGAGGTGAGGACTGAGAAGTTTGTGGACACTAACGGACTGTGTGGTCCAGTGAGCGTCCAGATGACTTCGAGCGTGTATGACTGGGTCAGACGAGCGGGAGCACGCGTTCACCGGCAGGAACAGACTCCAATCGCACTGGTTGAACTTTCAAAATAAAACTTTAGAAAACAAATTCTTCAGAACGGAGTGAATGGATCAAAGTAAGGCTTTACAATGATCCCCGCTGAGACGTGGGTCGTTGACACCTGACCGGGACGTCTCCAGCTTTCAGAGAGGAGAGCAGGTTGACCGTTCGTTCTCCTCCAAAACTCTAAAGGCAAATGCAGGAAGTGCCCATTTATAGGGAGGCGGGATCTGAACCACCTCCTGAATAACTATTGGCTGGTTATAACAAAATAAAAGATGGAAGTATGATCCCATAGGCAGGAAGTCTCTTGACGGACAACAGGAAAACTGTTTACATAAACAGCCAGATGGCCTGCCTGTGAACACAGCTAATGTTATGTCTACTTTCACAGACAAAACAGAGAAGGAAGCTGAACAGCTAACAGTTTACCCTGAACTGTGTCTTAGCGACAGAGTCTTGCTTGCTTTTGCAGAAATAAAACCAGCAGAAGGTCAAAGCTCATGAAAGTAACAGATCATCATTAAAAATGACAAAAATATACTGTAGATCAATTCTGAATTAACACACATTAAAGAGAAAGTTCAATCTGATTAATTAGTGTCCATTAATTCATAATAATTGTTAAAATATATAAGTGTCCATGAAGGTGTAACACTTAGAGTTTCAGAGAGATGTGGAGAGGTGTACTTGAAGGTCAAGACAGAGGCCTATATCACTACAGTCCCCCTTTTTGGAAGTCATCGCCTGTCCTTGGGGATGAGTTCCAACACGAAAGGATACCACCGAATGTCTCTGACCTCTATGTAATCCAGCAAGTGGAAAAAAAAAAAAAAAAAGTTCAAAATTATACTCCCATAATGTTTTTGGAAATTCCATACTGTTCGTAGGTAATCCCTTTGCGGTAAGCTTTCAATCCTTTGGAAAACATAGTCTGTTAACCCATGGAAAACTGAGTCTGTGATCCCTTGGAAAACAAAGTCTTATAATCCACAACGGTAAATCCACAACGATGGGGGTTATTGATTTCATCAGCAAGAATGGAATTTAATCAGCATGTAGAGGGGATCCCTCGATTGAAGCAGAGGAGGCGGCCTTGGATGAAGGTTGAAGACCAACGTTGGATCAGCAGGTCCCCACATCGAAGGTTGCAGGCTGGATGGCTTCCAGTCGGTGCCACCCTGGTTCAATGTGTCATGCAATTATGTGGTTTTAGGTGGGCTTATGATAGGGATTCTACATTAAGCCTTACCTATATGCACCTGGTATGTAAGCTATCATGGATTAGATCAGCTACAATTACCAATTAAGGGGTGGATCAATGCTGTAAAAATCAGAAATAGGGATCTATACCTATAGAAATGTGGAGGGCTTCTGTAACGAAGGCCTCTTCATTCAAACTATTCCTCCATTCATTATTTAGTTTAGGTTAAACTAAAAAAAAAAATGAAACTAGTTTGGTCTAAATGTCTGTTGTCTTTTAGACGAACGACGCAAGATTTGGTAATCCCTAAAAATTTTGAAGTCTATGGCGAGACTCATCAAAATGAATAGATCTAGAATAGAAACGATCGCATCGGTTCTACATAAATGATTGGGAGATCAGTGTAGATTATAGTACCTTAAGTAGTATTAATCTACTATGACTCATCAAAGATTGAGATCTTTAACAAAATGAACAGCATGTTGGCATAGTTAAAATCCATTTAAGTCTTCAACTTATCAACAATCAAAACCTCTATTGGCTGGGAGTGTTCAGAAAACAATAACAACTTCAATAACAACAAAAGTAGCAATCAAGCAACTAAAAACAACGTTTCACTACGTCAAACTCACTCTGGTCGTCAGACTCCAACGTCACACACAAGAAAAACAGTTCTTAGCTTTATAACCGATGTCAATTAAATCCTGCAGATTTAAACGGTTGTTAAGGTTAGTTTTTGTTGTGGGTTTTATGCTTAGCGTTTCTAAGTTCTAGTTGGAACGGTTTCTTTTCGCAACTAGAATAGTTTAAACTGTTTAAGCTTATTTACTATCCTGTGCTTGGACGACCTTCTTTTCCCATGAAGTCTGTGAGTTTGCGAGATCTTTGTCGTTTGTGGGGTTATTGAAATCTTTGTCCTTGACATGGGCATGGCCTAACATCACCCCCCTGTGGTCATGAGGGACCAAGCACACGGGTGTGGACGTCCGTCCATGGGCACGAGTTAGGATGCCATTGTTTAGTTTAAGCTGTTCGCGCAGTTTATGGGGAACCTTGTACAGGAACCTTATAGGTCTCGGCCAACGTATCTCTGTACGTTTACCTCTTTCTGCGTAATGCAGGTGTGTCACAACTGTCGGCGCCGTCGCAGGCGTGTCTCTGTCGTTGTGATGTATGTCTTCCCACTTCATGAATGAAGAGGTGCTCTTTGAGTCTGTAAGAACTATGTCATCTCTGAGTAGTTCTAGATTCAAATGCTCTTGAACCAAGGTTTCATAGAAAGCTTGGCTGATGACTGAATTACCTGTCCCAGAGGACAGCACAGCGTTCTCGGTGTGTGATCCTTGGATCTCTACACCATCCTCTACCTGTGGTAGGAAGTGTGAGTCTGACCCCCTTTTGTTTGAGGAGGGGTCCTCAAAATCAGTAACAATGAAGTCCAAGTGACTGTCAGCGTGTTGTAGACTGTCACTACGTGGGCTCAGATGTCCTTGAACCAAGACTTCACTGAAAGCTTGGCTGTATGCCGAATTACCTGTCCCACAGGACAGTACAGCGTCATCGGTGTGGGACTCTTGGATCTCCACACCTTCTTCTACCTGTGGTAGGAAGTGTGAGTCTGCCCCCCTTTTGTTTGAGGAGGGATCCTCAAAATCTGTAACAATGAAGTCCAAGTGACTGCCAGCGTGTAGCAGACTGTCACCTTGTGGGCTCAGATGTCCTTGAACCAAGACTTCACTGAAAGCACGGTTGTATGCCGAATTACCTGTCCCACAGGACAGTACAGCGTCATCGGTGTGGGACTCTTGGATCTCCACACCTTCATCTACCTGTGGTAGGAAGTGGTCAGGGAGTGCTGAAGGTGTCAGCTCGCAGAGGAGGTCCTCGTGATGGGCCAGAGTCTGGTCCAATTGTTGAGTCTCCTCTGTCTCACCTGTATATGAAGGATCACTTACCGGGTCTGTGGTCTCGGTTGGGGAATCCCATGTGACCTCAGCGGTACCTGTTGTTAGACAGACAGTGTCCTGACCTTGGGGAGGTACCACGAATGGCAGCGGACTGCTCACTGTGGCCCACATTGTTTGATTGCCATAATTTATAATCGCTTCAAAGCGATTTATAAAATCTTGGCCAACCACAAATGGAGTCTGGGGTGAGTCAAGTTCAGACACATATACCGGATGGTATAGTGACATTTCGCCAATCTGCATGTGAACCATGGCTATTAGGGTTGTTCTCGTCTTTGCGAGGCCCTGTTGCTCACCATAAGTGTATCTCACAAAGGGTATTTGCCTGCCAACATCGTTAGCGGCGGTCCTCAGCTCCTCAAACAGTTCGGCAGACATGATAGACACGTCTGAGCCGCTAACCAGGAGTGCTTCTTGCTCTAGGACCCCTTCCAATGTGAGTGGCAGGTAAGCTCTCTTAGCTATCCCCCTTTTTATAAAGTTACACAGAAACCGTTCTGGTTTTTCCACACGTTTTTGCGTACGTGTGACTCTGTCTGTGTAATCATCGTCGCTGTCAGCATCATGATGGCTGTCTGCCTCATGACCTTCAGGATGCGGATTTTCAGCAATGTGTTTGCTGTCAGCAACTGGACTTTTAGTACGCTGATCATCAGCAATTTGTTTGCTGTCAGCATTTATGTCAGTGTTGACGTTGTTGATGTCAACTGTGTGCACCGAGTTGTTGCAAAAGGCAGTGCTGCGCGTCACTTCGTCAGGTGGAACAACGTTATTTGTGTTATCATCAAGGACAACGTCATACGATGTGTCAGCTTGGTCAACCACTGTAACATTCAAATCATTTGACAAACAACTCACAACCTCAGTCACGATCTTGCGCGGAGGCGCCGTTTCCATAATCTGGAGCATGTGTGACTCATTGCATGTCTCAAACTGTGCAGTTCGAGGGGCAGGGGCAGGAGGGCCGCCTCTCGTGGGTACATGTCGGGACAGACCACTTTTCAAAGGGTCACGGTTCCCAGACATCAACTTCTCTCGAAGTTCACCCACTGTGAGACCTAGGTGAGAACTCTTTTGGTTCGATCTGAACCATCTCGGTTCATCTAGAGAGCGAACACCTACCATTTGTGGTTCATTGCTCATCACAGGGTTTTCAACCTGAGGGGCAGGGGGTTCAGAACTCCCCGTGAACCGACCAGAGTCACTGTTCCAGCTGGAACTGATCTGTTGTGTGTTATCATGAAAAACCTGTGTCCTCTCGCACTTTGAAGGAGAGGGAACCTCTACTACTTCCTGCGAGTGGGATGTGACCTTTTGACCTGTACAAACCTCTGATGGTATCCTAGGTTGTATTTCGGCCTCAAAAACTGACGCAGCATATTGTCTTATCACTTCCATGGAATCTTTTTTGCAATCAACCTTGAAATGAACACATTTCATTTGAAAAGGCATAAGATTCATAATGAAAAGACGTTTAAACTCCATTTTTTCCTCTAATCCAGGAATAGTTTTTTCCCCGGAGTAGACCGAGATTAGCCTGTCGTAGAATGACAGGGGATTTTCCCACTTATCCTGACGGACGTTCCTAGCAGCTAAGTAATTAGCATACGATGAGGCAGATTCCCCCAAAATGCGTGGAGCACGGGCAGGAATCCCAAGGCCCCCATCCATCCATCTAGGATAAACAGAACAAGAGGCCTCCTCAGGTGGTTCACCTGTTTGAACGTCCATCTTTGTACTGATGTTCTGTGAAAAATCAAGTAAAGTGGGTCTCATTTCGCAGCTTGCAAATATGCAAAGTGTATGAGCTGCTCAGAAAACATCCAAGATGTTAAATGAAATAAAAATCAGTGATGTCTAGTAATTTGTCGACCTGTGACAAGGTCAAACAAAAACGGCTGTCGTTGTGAGATTTTTGTGAAAATCAAAACAAAAGAACGCCTCATGTGTGTTATTTTAAACTCGCAGTTTAAAACAAACAGGGACAGAGAGCCAGTTTTGCACAGAATTAAAGATAAACTGTTAAGTTTTATCTAAAAACATACATGTCTCTATTAAATCTGTGTAACTGTTCTGTTGTGCCGTGAGTACAATATTCTCAAAATGTTTCCCGTTTAAAACAGGAACAGTTACCATGTACTGTACACAATACAGGAAGACTGCGTCTTCTAATGTAACCAGCAGGGGTCACAGCGCTGGAAGTGAGTTTATCACAGCGACTGTAATTTCTCTATCTGACCGCTATAGAGGCGCTGTTATCACCAGTGAGCGCAGCCGTAGCTTTCAGCCCACTGACATCTAACACGGATGAAAAGCATCAAGCAGACAGACCCAAAGCGTTACGTGGTACAGCTTCAGAACCCAGGCTCACAAAAACGAAATCATGTGAGCAAAATCGGTTGAACTGTGAAACATTTTAAACTGCGTTTAAAAGAAATAAGGTCGGTCCTCATAAAACCGGCAAAATCGGTGTCACGTGACCTGGTCACATGGCGATCGGCAGTTTTTCAGAGCAACCGGCTCTGTCCACCCACTAAAATCTCAAAAACACCGCGATTAAACAGTCTTTTCAAAGACAGTAATGGACAAACAAGCACGGAAACCCGTCTGGGACCAGCAGCTGTTAAGCGAAAAATGACGAGGAGCGGGGCTTCACCCACTGCGCATGCGTCAACACATACAGCGGATCAGGCTGAGCCTCCGACACGTGCAGCATACAAACAACGCCTCTTTACCTGGTGACGAGACGTCTTGCGAGGTGAGGACTGAGAAGTTTGTGGACACTAACGGACTGTGTGGTCCAGTGAGCGTCCAGATGACTTCGTGCGTGTATGACTGGGTCAGACGAGCGGGAGCACGCATTCACCGGCAGGAAACATACAGCGTAATCGACCAATCACAGCGAAGACAGAACTGTAGTTCTAAAACCCAAGTGTTCATGGGAAATTGTGTCTTCCAAACCTAACGCCGCCCACGCGCGACGTGCCGTTCGAGCGGTGCGTTCACGGACCTGCGGTCTTTTGAACTCTAGCGAGGAGCGGAACACCGCGGTTAAGCCAGTCTTCGACGATATCACGCGCATAGAACTTAAACAACACAAATAAACCGTCAGAAATGTGTGCAAAAATGAATCTGACAACCAGAGTCTACAGAAACCAACGTTATTGAACGCGACACACAAAGGTCAAGACAGAGGCCTATATCACTACAGAGCCATATATGGCACTGCCCCCTTGTGGTCTGTTAAAATTCAAATTCAAGCTCTGTTTTTATTGGCTGATTCGAATTCAAGCTCGGTTTTTATTGGCTGGTTACAAACTTTGTTTTTATTGGCTGGAAAATGGCGGGTCACTTTTTCTTTTTAGAAATGCTTATTTACCACCTGGAGAAGCAAGGGGACAATATTTTTTTTTAGTTTTTTTCAGAGATTACCTCTCTAACATCAATCTAGTGACAGAGTGAAGAAATATGTTAAAAATATATTGTTAGAAAAGTTACATATAGCAGCTTTAACCATATTACCAGTAGCCCAAGATATCCACAAAGCAATGGGGAAGCTGAACGTGCTGTTAAAACAGTAAAGAACTTGTTGAAAAAGGCAGCCGATCCGTATCTCGCCTTACTCGCCTACAGAGCAACACCACTTTGGAATGGTTACAGCCCAGCAGAACTTCTCATGGGAAGGAGGCTTCGTACAACGGTGCCGACACTTCCATCTTCGTTGAGGCCATTTCTTCCAGACGTTGACATTGTTGCTCGAAAGGAGAAAGAGAGGAGGATAAATGATGCAGAGAGGTATGATTCACGCCACAGAGCAAGAGTCCTTAGCAAACTGACTCCAGGACAAAGTGTGTGGATTAAAGATCAAGGCACAAGTGGAGCAGTGATTACCACGCATTATACTCCACGCTCATACATTGTGGAAGGACCCCATGGACCGATTAGGCGAAATCGTCGTCATTTGGTTGCCAGGGAGCCTTCGACAGAGCCAGAAGTACTGGAAGGGGATGTTGATCCAGAACTGGTTCAACAGAGTCCTGAAGAACCTCCACAACAGAGCCTTCCAGAACTTTCACCTACTCCTAGAACCAGGTCTGGGAGACGGGTTGTGAAACCAGATAGACTAAACTTGTAAATATGTGTGTGTATAATGTGAAGAAGAGTGTGTGAATATTATGCTAAATGTTTAAGAATGATTAAATATGTATTTCTGTTTATAATGGGGTTTTCTAGTTCTATGTAGGAACAGACCTTCCAGCTATGAGGCAGAATAATCCTCTAAGGTCTGTTGAATCAATGATAGTCCACCCATTGATTCTAGAGAGGGAAGATGTGGTGTTAATGTAAGGCCTGGGGGAAAAACTACAGATGGCCACTTGTGATGATGTCATAAAAGGAGCGCCAGGCTCAGGGTGCCAGGTGACGCTGATTGTAAGGCTGATGGCTAAGCTGGAAGCAGGGCGATCTGAAATAAAGAAATCACGTTGACACATTTTGCCTGAGGACTCTTTCAATAACACGACATATATGACAGTGGTGAGACTAGCTATGTTGTATGGTCTGGAGACAGTGGCATTGACAAAAAGACAAGATAAAGAACTGGAAGTGGCAGAAATGAAGATGCTGAGGTTTTCCTTAGGAGTGACAAGGATGGATAAGATTAGGAATGAGATCATCAGAGGTACAGCACATGTTGAACAACTGGGAGATAAAGTTAGGGAGGCCAGACTGAGATGGTTTGGACATGTCCAGAGGAGGGACAGTGGGTATATTGGTAGAAGGATGTTAGAAATGCAGCTGCCAGGAAAAAGACAAAGAGGAAGACAAAAGAGGAGATATATGGATGCAGTTAGAGAGGACATGAAGGTAGTTGGAGTGAGGACAGGGGATGCAGAAGACAGAGTGAGGTGGAGGTGAATGACTCGCTGTGGCAACTCCCTGAAGAGAGAAAAGCCGAAAGAAGAAGAAGAGGTTTTACTACTCTCTGCCAGATTATCGAAATCTTTGTGGTTGTAGATGTCCAGCATTCTTGGATCACCCTGTCATGACCCCTTGCCTGTTCTCTGCATTCCCCTCTTTGCCAACACCTTGTCTTGATCTGCCTTTTTGACCCTGTTGACGACCTCTGCTTCTGGCCCCTGGATTCTGGATTTAGGATCACCCCTTGGAACTGTTTCATGTCCTCCGACTTCCTATGTATGACCCTTGCTTCTCCTAACGGATCTCATATCTAGATAAACCCTCTTCTTGTCACTATTGCCACAATTCGATGTTGCTACGTTTCCTCCTGCTGCATTGACTTTATCCACTCAAGTTCCAAGAGGTGTAGAACACCTTGCCTGCCTGAGAAAGTTAGTGGCTGTTCTTTTTTTACTAACTGTCATGATGGGTGTACTTGTCAAGGTGAATCCAGTGGTGCAAGCAAAGACTCAAATGTGCAAAGTAAAAGTTAATAAACACTTTAATAATACAAAATAGATAGACTGTCGTGGCAGTACTCACAAAACCTTAGTGTAGCGTAGAAAACCATGAAGCATAGGACAAGACACCAGGGAACACAGACGAATGACCCGACAATGAAACACACAAGAACACTGACTAATATACATGTAGTAATCAAACTAAATCATAAACACCTGAATACGTTGACATGGGAACCAGAAGGTGTAGGGATAGGGACTGACCATCAGAGGGAGCCATCCTTACAGTACCCCCCTCAAGGACACTCCCTAGTGTCCTCGAGAAAACTCCCCCAAAACCTAGGGTGGGCGTAGAGAAGAGCTGCAAGGGTGGAGGGCACAAGGAAGACAAAGGGACACTAGGAAAACACAAGGGCAAGAAACCAAAAACCGACAAGGCCTGGGAGTAAACATAACAATAAACTAGATTATGGAAACTAAACATAACAAAAACACGAAGACTAAACTATGGAACTAAACTAAACACAAAAACTAGAACTAAGCAATTACTAAGAGTTCAAAAAGGGTGACCAGGAGGTCGTCATCAGGCAAAGGTATGTCGGGCGGGCGGCCGTCCATCAGGCATAGTCATATCGGGCGAGCGGCCGGGAGGCCGTCCATCAGGTAGAGATATGTCAGGCTGGTGGCCGGGAGGTCGTCCATCAGGCATTGTCACATTGGGCGGGCTGCCGGAAGGCCGTCCATCAGGTAGAGATACATCAGGCGGGCGGCTGGGAGTCCGTCCATCAGGTAGAGATACGTAAGGCGGGCGTCCGGGAGGCCATCCAGAGACCATAGGCGAGTAATCAGCAGACGAGGGGACGTCAAGCGAAGAGATGTGGTTGGGTGAGAAGACGTTTGGAAAGACCGACGTGAGACCTGCAGGCGGCAAGTCCAGAGAAGCCAGACCCGGCGGCGAGTTCAGACGAGCCAGACTCGGGAGAGACGGATCAGACGGGTGGCCAGGAGCTGAGACCTCGGTGTCTAGATCTGAGTCTTCATCGGCAAGTTCAGGGTCTTCGTCGGCAGGTTCATAGTCTTTGTCGGCAGGTTCATAGTCTTCGTCGGCATGTTCATAGTCTTCATCGGCAAGTACATAATCTCCGTCGGCAGGTTCATAAGGAGTAGAGACGTCGTTGGCTGTAGAAATGTCGTCGGGCGTAGAGAGTTATCAGGCATAGAGACGTTGTTGGGCGTAGAGACGTCATCAGGAGTAGAGACGTCATCAGGAGTAGAGACGTCATCAGGAGTAGAGACGTCTGGCATAGAGACATCAGACGTGGAAGACGTCTGACGTCGAGGCATCAGCGGCACGGGGACCCTCTGTTGACGTCAAAGCATCAGCAGTGCGGGGACCCTCTGTTGGCGTCGAAGCATCAGCGGTGCGGGGACCCTCTGTTGACGTCGAGGCATCAGAGGCGCGTTGACCTTCTGTGGACATAGAGGCTTCGGCAGCGCATGGACCCTCCATGGACGTAGAGGCGTCAGCGGCGCGTGGACCCTCCGTGGACTTAGAGGCGTCGGTGGCACGTGGACCCTCCATGGACGTAGAGATCTATGAAACCCCGTTGCAACAGCGGGTAACGTGGAGGTCTGTGGAACCCCTGCAGTGGGCGACGTGGAGGTCTGTGGAACCCCTGCAGCAGCAACGGGTGACGTGCAGGTCTGTGGAATCCCTACAGCAGCAACGGACGACGTGGAGGTCTGTGGAACCCCTGCAGTAGCAACGGGCGACATGGGAAGAGCAACGCCCTCTGTAGATGTTGGAGAAGTAGCGCCCTCTGTAGACATTGGAGAAGTAGCTCCCTCTGTAGACATAGGAGAAGTAGCGCCCTCTGTAGACGTAGGAAAAGTAGCGCCCTCTGTAGACATAGGAGAAGTAGCGTCCTCTGTAGATATAGGAGAAGTAGCGCCCTCTGTAGACATTGTAGAAGCAGCGTCCTCTATAGACGATGTAGAAGTAGCACCCTCTGTCCATGCTGGGAGAACAGCACCCTCTGTTGGTGCTGGGAGAACAGCATCCTCTGTCGGTGCTGGGAGAACAACACCCTCTGTCGGTGTTGGGAAAACAGCACCCTCTGTAGGTGCTGGAAGAACAGCACCTTCTGTAGATGCCAACATGGAGTCCTTGGGCTCTTCAGCAGGTAACATGAAATCCTTGAATTTCTTTCTCAGAAACTTAATTAAAGTCAATAGTTAAGTGAGACCTGGGTACGGTATTAAACTGGGACTGGTTGTAATTAAGTTCTGCATAATTGAATAGGCCTTAAATTTATACTGTGGATCAGGGTTATCTGTCAAGCTGCTGGAGAATAAGAGTGGCCTCATGTTTCTGTCCAAAAGAGACCCCTATGGTCGAGGAGAGATCTGTCCGCTCCTCAGAAGAGCGGGGGCTCACCCACTCCTCTCTCTGTGAAAGTGAGAGTCTCCATGGCTCCTCATCTGTGTGTCCTGCAGACTCCTCCTCTGTGAGTCCTGCAGATGTGCGGGGGCACTGGTACCCCACTCTCCCTGCGCAAGTCTCTCCTGAGACTTCAGAGCCCGTGTGACAGGGAGACAATCACGGACTATGGTACTCCCCCCCTCCCCCTTCAAAATTCTCCCGGCTCTTCTGACAGCCTGAGAAGAGACGCTGTAGGAGGAGGGGATTGGAACCCGGAAATGTTCATACCTTTGGTCTGGTGCCTTCTCCGGCGGTGACGTGGACCAGAAGCTGGATCGGGCCAAAACTCCTCTGGTTCTGAGTCATCGGAAATGGACCAAAGTGAATACGCTCGTGAGGGAGTGTAGGAAGGAGCCAGCTCTTTGCGTCCGTCACTGCTTTTCCTCCTCTCTCGCTCCGCCACTAAAAGCGGAGAAGGGAGGATCTCCAATCCGGGTCTGTGACGGCTCCAGATGGGTTCGGTCCGGAACCCACCTACTCGAACGACGGCTGCTTCCTCATAATCTGGAGACGTTTCTTTCAGCCCCCGAGTAGATCCGGTCTTACGCTTGCTGGATTCACGTTCTTTTGGTCGGGTCATACTGTCATGATGGGTGTGCTTGTCGAGGTGAATCCAGTGGTGCAAGCAAAGACTTGAATGTGCAAAGTAAAAGTAAATAAACACTTTAATAATACAAAATAAATAGACTGTCGTGGCAGTACTCACAAAACCTTAGCATAGCGTAGGAAACCATGAAGCATAGGACAAGACACCAGGGAACACAGACGAATGACCCAACAATGAAACACACAAGAACGCTGACTAATGTACATGCAGCAATCAAACTAAATCATACACACCTGAATACGTTGACATGGGAACCAGAAGGTGTAGGGATGGGGACTGACCAACAGAGGGAGCCATCCTTACATTAACAAACCCCTGAAAACACACACTAACTACAATATCTCTGCAGATTTGTTCCTGCCTCCAGACCCCGTCTCCCACCAGCAGCAGCATATTAATAAATCCTTTAAACCTTTCTTGTTGTTTGGCTGAGTTTTTGAATCCTAAGAAACAGTTCATGACAGTATAATCTAGCCAACTTCGGATTTGATGCGGACACAAGAATGGCACCCTGCTGTAGAGGGAGCTATTGTAAAATTAGAAGACAATATGCAAAAAATGATGAGTACCATACCATACCATACCATTTTATTTATAAAGCACTTTAAACAGGAACAAGTCCACACCAAAGTGCTGGACAAACAAACACGCAACAGGCAACACAGACAATGAAGTACAACACGAAAAACATAAAAACATTGCAGATCATAAATCAAACGATCCAATACAAATCAGCTGGCATTGAAAGCGATGGAGTAGTAGTGAGTTTTTAACCGGGATTTGAAAACTGAGAGGGAGGGGGCCTGTTTGATGAGCAGCGGTAACTCGTTCCAGAGTCTTGGGCCTGCTACAGAGAACGCCCTGTCACCCCTGCGCTTAAGGCGAGTTTCTGGAACTATTAAGAGTACCTGATCCTCTGACCTCAAAGCACGTGGAGGGACATATGGGTGTATCAGATCCGAGAGATAGGCGGGGGCGAGACTGTTCAGCGATTTGTAGACATACATGAGAATTTTGAATTGGATTCGAAGATGAACCGGTAGCCAGTGAAGGGAGGCCAAGACTGGTGTAATGTGCTCTCTTTTGCGTGTGCTGGTTAAAAATCGGGCAGCTGCGTTCTGAACCAGTTGTAATCGTGCAATGGTGGCTTGACTGACGCCAAACAGAAGTGAATTGCAGTAATCAAGCCTAGATGTAATGAATGCGTGAATCACTGTCTCCAGGTGCTTTTTGGATAATATGGGCTTCAGCTTAGACAGACGTCTCAGCTGGAAAAAACAGGATTTGACGATCATGTTTGATCGTAACTTGTCTAACCCATCTAACTCACAGGTCCTTCTTCAGGTCTCTCCAGCCCCTTTTTCACGTCAGTACCGCATGTCACATATCCACAAACCTTGCCTAACTTCGCCTTGGCATCACTGGCCAAGAAGGCTCACCAGCGTCTCTACTTTCTCCGCAAGCTGAAAAGAGCTGAAGTTCCAACCCCCATCATGTGCACCTTCTACAGGGGTGCCATAGAAAATGTCCTGACCAGCTGTATCACGGTGTGGTTTGGTGCATGTACTGCATCCTGCCGCAAGATCCTCAAGCGCATTGTGAGAGCAGCTGAGAAGATTGTCGGCACCTCCTTCCCCTCACTACAGGACTTACACAGTAACCACCTCACTCGAAAAGCCCTCTGCCTGGCGGGTGATCCCACACACCCACTACACAGCTGCTTCAGCCTGCTGCCATTAGGGAGGAGACTGCAGAGTCTCCAGGCTCGAACCAGCAGACTGAGAGAGAGCTCTGTTCATCAGGCAGTCAGGATGCTAAACTCTCTGCCTGCTCTGCCTCCCCTCCCTCTTGTACCACCTTAACACAAAAAACGTTCACACATCACCACACAACACAAAGATTTTTAACACTGGACTCTGTGTCATCAAAACGGGTTATACACTCAACACACGGTCATGTGCTCATTCAATTTGCACTACCGTACATCTCATATTTGCACTACTGTTTGTATTACATTACTGTCTATAGTCATACTACTGTTTACATCTACATTTACACTGCTTTTTATATCCACACTACTGCTGATTTATATACTGTATTCTTTTTACTAGCCTTATTGTATATGTCATTTTACCTCTATACCAATATGAAAGACCTCATACATATATGACATCTGCTAGACCCCCTGCAGTTTGCCTACCGGGCAAATAGGTCAGTGGATGATGCAGTCAACATGGGACTGCATTTCATCCTGCAACATCTAGACCACCCGGGGACTTATGCAAGAACCCTGTTTCTTGATTTCAGTTCAGCATTTAACACCATTGTCCCAGACATTCTCTCCACCAAACTCTCCCAGCTCACTGTTTCTCCTGCCATGTGTCAGTGGATCACCAGCTTCCTGTCAGGCAGGACGCAGCAGGTGCAGTTGGGGAAAATCATGTCCTCCTCACAGTCCATCAGCATTGGTGCCCCTCAGGGTTGTGTGCTCTCTCCACTGCTCTTCTCTCTATACACCAATGACTGCACCTCTAATGACCCGTCTGTTAAACTCCTGAAGTTCGCAGATGACACTACAGTCATTGGACTTATCAGTGATGACAACGAGTCTGCGTACCGACAGGAGGTGGAACGACTGATGTCCTGGTGCAGCCTGAACAAACTGGAGCTGAACACACTGAAGACAGTAGAGATGAGAGTGGACTTCAGGAGACACCCCCCAGAACTGCTGCCCCTCAAAATCTTCAACAGCCCCGTGTCTACGGTAGAGTCCTTCAGGTTCCTGGGAACCACCATCTCACATGACCTGAAGTGGGAGCCCAACATCACCTCCATCCTCAAAAAGGCCCAGCAGAGACTGTACTTCCTACGCCAGTTGAGGAAGCTGGACCTACCTCAGGAGCTGCTGATCCAGTTCTACACTGCAGTCATTGAGTCCATCCTGTGTACATCCATCACAGTCTGGTTTGGAGCAGCCACAAGGCAGGACAGGAACAGGCTGCAGCGAACAGTGAGGACAGCTGAGAAAGTCATCGGGGCTTCACTGCCCTCCATTCAGGACTTGTACCATGCAAGAACCAGGAAACGGGCTGGAAAAATCATCACAGACTCCACACACCCGGGTCACAACATGTTCCAACTCCTCCCGTCTGGCAGACGCTACAGATCTCTGTCCACTAAGACTGCCAGACACAAGAACAGTTTCTTCCCCCAGGCCATCACCATCATCAACAGCTGATCATCAGACATCAATCAGCGTGACCCCCAACCCATTCCCAACCCCCATGTGATCATTCCTTAGAGAGACATTTTCTAGAGAGACACGAACAGCCGGAAACTTCCTTGTGTGTATCAACATACTTGGCCAATAAACCTGATTCTTAATCTGATTCTGATATACTGTGTACATAAACTTCATATGCTGCTTTGTCACTTTATTACAAATGTCAATGTCAGAAACTTCATTTTATTTTATAGATATACTTTTTTTTATACTTTTATACTACTATGCTAAAACTCAGGACAGTATCACACTTTTATTATTTCATTTTATGCTTATGTTTATTAAATGTTTTAATGTTTATGTAGCCGGGGCGGGTGTGGTTTAAAATTAAGGTGAAGTTTATATTATTATTATTATTAAATAATAAAATTGGTTAAAATTACTTTCACCCAAAACAGTTACCCTTGAGGCACACGGTGTTGCAGCTGAGGCAGGAGACACTTCACACGAACACCAATAGATTGCACAATTATTTGTTTAATAAAAAATCCTAAATTTAAAATACACAGTTAAAAGGGCAGTTATAACTCCAGGCAACAATAAAAAATCCTAAATTTAAAATACACAGTTAAAATGGCAGTTATAACTCCAGGCAACAATAAAAGTGCAATTAAATACAATATTCTAAAAACAAAAGGAAAACCTCATAGGCAAATCGTCCACCGCCTGGGAGATGTTCTGTTAATCAAGCCGCAGCTGTCCAAAGAGTCCTGGAAGAACTACAGCGTCACATGAAACGCCACTCACGCCGGCACCAGGACGATTAGTCCGGGCTGAATCTCAGTTGGCCTCGATCAGCCACGCAGGACGTACAGCCAGCCCTACGCCGGCCGGAACAACGTGCATCAAACCAGCGCCAGGACGACAAGATGACAGCCCACGGACCAGCCAGGTGAAACGCCAGTCAGGACAACCCGCACCGCAGGTAAACAAACGGTCAAGGACAAACAGCAGCAGCTAACAAAATAAATTAGAATTAAAATCTAAAAGCGTTTAAAAACAAGAGAAGAAAACTAAGGCTTTACTCACCACCGCTGTGAGACGATAGGTCAGCAATATACGTCCTTAAAAAATAAATATTAAAGGGACTTCCGGATGACGGAGGAGCGAGCAACAGCTTGATTCCTGAGCTCCCAGACGGTCGACTTACTCTCTCGACAAAATAACTCTAAAAAGCATTTTTGTACTCACATGTTAGTCGGGGAGTAACATGAAGACGAGAGGAAACCAGCAGGAAAACACGAAAGAATCACCCGCTTTAACGACGGAGGCTTCCGATGGTAACAAGCTAGCAATGGCTAAAGCTATGGAAGCTATGGGAGCTAGCATTCTCTCGGAGCTGAAGGAAGTTCAGACGAACCTCAAAAAACAAATTACTGACCAGTCGGGACTTATAAAAAAAGAAATGTCGGAGTTTAGAGAAGAGATGGGGAAACGACTGGATGACATTGTTACAGACCTGAAAGACGTGAAGAGCAGAGTCGAAGAGGCGGAGCAGCGGCTAACCGAGGTGGAGGAATTCAACATGGACGTCAAAGATGTATTGAGCCACACGCTAAAGCTACAGGAAAACATGCAAACACGTCTAACTGACCTAGAAGCCCGTTCAAGAAGGAATAACATCCGTATACACGGGATAACCGAGGGAGAAGAAGGTGAGAACCTGCATAAGTTCATAGAGCAATTTATAAAAACTGAACTCTCACTCACGGACCTCACGCTGGGTATACAACGTTGTCATCGATCACTGGGGCCCAAACCCCCGCCCAGCTCCAACCCTAGATCCATTGTAGTGACCTTTTTGGAATTTTCAACGAAGGAACGTGTGCTTCATTCAGCATGGGGTAAGAAGATGATACAATTGAGAGGAAAGCGGGTGTTCTTTGATCAAGATTTCCCTAATGAAATCCTTACCAAACGTAAAGCATACAACCCCATCAGGAAGATCTTAAAAGAGAAGGGAATCCGCTTCCAATCCATGTATCCAGCCAAGCTTCGTGTGTTTTATGAGAGTGGCACGGTGATTTACAACAACGCACAAGACGCATCGGATGACATGAAGAAGAGGAACATGTTTGAATCGGCGGACAAACCAGGGAAGGACACCTCACAACCCAGTTCGAGCACCCTTTCCCGGGAAGGAGCGGATGGAACTCAGCGGTGGACCCGAGAAACACGAGCGGAACACTTCAAGGAAAAACTCAGGGCTTTCAGACGAGATGACAATACTCTATGATTATCTGAAAATCCTCTGTACAGTACAAGTATTCAGAATGACCGTGCTGTGGGATCAGGACTGCTTTCTCCATGGGCGCTGCCAGGATGGATGAGAGTCGAAGGGCAGCACCGCGAGGAGCCCCCTGGGACCCCAGGGACTCTCCTCACTACACAGAAGGTGGACTGGTACCTCACTATTGGAAGTCACGTATGTTATGTATTGTTTTTTGTTTTTTTTGCAGACCCCCCCTTATCCATAAGAGCATCTGGAAAACACTAAGTATTTTTATGTTTATATATTAATGACAGAAGTGAAGCAACAATATAAGGTAATTACTCTTAATGTCAATGGTTTAAATAATCCTATTAAAAGAAAAAAAGCATTGGCAAAGATGAAAAGAGAAAAGCAAGATATAATTTTTTGGCAAGAAACACATCTTTCTACTACGGAACATGAAAAACTAAAGAAAATGGGGTTTAAAAATGTGTTTTTTTCTTCATATGCAAAAAAGAACTCTAGAGGAGTCGCAATTTTATTATCTAATAAGTTGAACTTTCAGTTCTCCTCACAAATTAAAGATAAAGAAGGAAGATATATATTGGTAAAAGGCTATATAGATAATAAAGAAGTCACCTTATTGAATGTGTATAGACCACCCGGAAATGACAAGCAGTTTATTAAGAAAATCTTTACTATGATCACAACAGAAGTATCTGGGATATTGCTAAGTGGGGGAGACTGGAACGTCCACTTAAATCCTTTTTTAGACTCATCCAACAAAATTACCAAAGCTCAGACAGAAGCAAAACACATTAAAAAAATGCTGAAAGAATTAAAATTAGTGGATGTTTGGAGGAATTTACACCCTCAAGAGAAGAAATATACTTTTTTTTCCTTTTCTCATCAGATGCATTCAAGATTAGATTATTTTTTTATACAAAATGTTGACAGACAAAGAATAATAAACTGTGATATAGGGGTGAGAGATATATCTGATCATGCCGGAGTATACATGACGCTCCATATGGATAATGACCGTAAAGAAACCTTGTGGAGATTTAATAATAGTTTACTAAACGACACTAAATTTGATAACTTTGTAGAAAAAGAATTCAAAGACTTTATGGACCATAACAACACAGAGGATATTTCTCCCTGTATTTTATGGGATGCAGCAAAAACAGTTCTAAGAGGGAAATTAATTATGTGGTCTTCCTATAAGAAAAAAGAAAAAGAAAAATGTTTAAAAGATCTTACTATAAAATTAAAATCTTTAGAAATACAATACATGGAAAATAATAATGACCATACCTTAATACAAATAAATGAAACAAAGCAAGCTTTAAACTACTTATATGAAGACCAGATAGAGAAAAAAGCAAAATTTCTTAAACAGAACTACTATGAAAACGGACACAAATCAAAGAGATTACTTGCATGGAGAATACGTAAGCAACAAGCTGATAGGTTTATAGAAAAAATTAAAAATCCAACAGATAAAAAGATAAATCACTCTCTTAGAGACATTAAAAAAGCTTTTGAATTATATTATACCGAATTATATACACAGCCTCATACAATAGATCCATTTCCAGTGAAGGCATTTCTTGCTTCTTTGGATTTACCATCAATAGGTACAGACCAAAATAATAGGCTTATAAAACAAATAACTGAGGAAGAGATCAACAAAGCAATTTCAAAGATGAAAGGGAATAAGATGTCAGGCGAAGACGGTTACCCGGCGGAATGGTATAAATACTTCAGAAAGCTATTCATCCCACTGCTTGGGAACTGCTTTAATTATATACTCTCTGGAGGGGAAATACCACCATCTTGGAGAAGAGCAGTGATCTCAGTAATCCCTAAGCAAGGTAAAGATAAGACAGAATGTGGTTCATATCGACCAATATCAGTTTTAAACATTGATTACAGGATATTTGCAACAATAATGGCTGAAAGGTTGAAATTGATTATCCCAGAAATGACAGACACAGATCAGACAGGTTTTGTTCATAATAGGCAAACTCATGATAACCTGAGACGAGCTCTTCACCTTATAGACCAAATGAAAAACACAGAATCAATAGTTGTTAGTTTAGATGCAGAAAAGGCGTTTGACTCAGTTTGTTGGAACTATCTTTATTTAACTTTGGAAAGATTTGGGTTTAATAATCAAATCATTCGCTGTTTTCAGTCCCTGTATGAGTCGCCTTCTGCTAGGATTAAGATCAATGGAGACTTATCAAATAAAATACAAATAAAAAAGGGGTGTCGCCAAGGATGCCCACTGAGTCCGATCTTTTTTACACTTTTTATTGAACCTCTAGCACAAGCCATCAGAGAGCACAAGACTATTATGGGGGTAACTATTAAAAGTACAGAACACAAAATATGCCTTTACGCTGATGACGTGCTCGTAACACTAACTAAACCAGAAACTAGCTTACCTAACCTTCTTTCATTACTTAAAATATTTGGTACTTACTCAGGGTATAAATTAAATTTACAGAAAACACAAGTCCTCTCATATAATTATCAGCCATCATTAAGAATACAGAAAATGTCCAGGTTCGATTGGTCGAATAAATCTATAAGATATTTGGGAATTAAAATTCCTACAGAGCTATCCAACCTTTTTGAACATAATTATATACCATTGACAGCAGAGATTAAAATGGATTTACAGTGTTGGTCATTATTAACCACAAACTTACATAATCGAATAGATATAATAAAAATGAACATCCTACCCAGGTTCCTTTATCTTTTTCAGGCTCTGCCTATAAAGTTACCTGATAAACAATTTTGTGAATGGGATAGAATAATCTCAAACTTTATATGGGCTAAACATAAACCAAGAATAAAATTAAAGACATTACAATTGTCGAAGGAAAAAGGTGGATGGGCTTTACCTCATTTAAAGGATTATTATAGAGCAGCACAGATGAGAGTGTTAATTGGATGGTGTGACCCATCATGTGAAGCTAAATGGAAAGAGATCGACTTGTCTTATAGTGATATACCGCTACAATCTTGGCTCGGAGATCATTGTCTGATTAAAAAACATATAGATTCTGCCCAAATACCCTCATGGATAAAAGTACCGCTGGACATATGGCATAAAATATTAAAACAAGAAAAAATTGAAAGAAATGCTCGGATCCTAAGATGGCCAGCTTATGACAGTGATTTTCACCCTGCAAGAATTGATAAGAGATTTGCACAGTGGTCACAACAAGGTATAACGAGTTATTTAAAAATCACAGATAATAATGAATTAAAAAGCTTCAAACAACTTCAAGATAAATATAATTTAGAAAAACTTGACTTTTTTAGATATCTCCAATTAAGACATTATTACAATAAAAGTATAAAACTATCGGAGGAGGACAAGACAGGTATACTTAAAATATTAATAGATTCAAGCAATGGTAGACCTCCCAAAAAAATAATATCTAATTTATATTTATGTTTACAAATGGGGAGAAAACATAATACAACGTATATTAAGGTTAAATGGGAAAAAGAAGCCAGGATAACAATAACAGATGATGTTTGGTTTAATATATGTAATTCTGTGATTCACACGACAAGTTCGGACCTATGGAAGGAATTTTCCTGGAAATGCATGGTACATTTTTTCATCACACCTAATATTCAAAGTAAATACTATAATGATATTGAAAAGGCAAAATGCTGGAGAAACTGTGGGAATATATATGCAGGACACTTTCATATCTTTTGGGAATGTACCAAGATCGCACCCTACTGGTCAGAAGTGATAAAAGAGATCAATACTAAAATGAACTTGAACCTGGACTGTGATTTCACTGTGGCTTTTTTGGGTAATTTGCCCTATGAACTGAAGAAATCTGATAGATATCTCCTATTAATATTATTAGCAGGTGCAAAGAAAGCTATAACTCGTAAGTGGCTTGAAGTGGAACCACCATCATGTTTGGACTGGAAGGATATAATTGAGGATATTCATGTAATGGAGCGAATGACTTTTTCATTAAGACTTGACACTGTAAAATATAACAAATACTGGAAGAAATGGAACATTCCTGGATCTTGATACCAGCTGTATAAATGTTGACTAAATGATGTAACTGCCTTTTTTGTTTTTGTTTTTTTCTTCTTTTTGCTGACCACTATTTAGTTGCTCATGTCATATAGATGCTCTACCCCCTTCCCCTCCCCCCTCTTTTTTGTTTTGTTTTGTGTGTTTGTTTTGTTTTATTTTATTTTTTTGGGAACTCTGAATGTTATTGTATATAAGTATGCTTTAAAAAGTAAAATGAAAAAGGAGAAAAAAAATGGAAAAAATAAAGTTTAAAAAAATAAATAAATAAATAAATATTAAAATTAAAATCTAAAAGCATTTAAAAAACGAAGGAAGGAAACTAGGGCTTTTACTCACCACCGCTGTGAGACGATAGATCAGCGATATAGCTTCCTTAGACGCACTATCAGAGCGTGCATGTATTACCTGGCGTACCACGCCACAAACGCTACCGTCTGAACCGGAAGAAGAATCATGAGGTCAGCCAATGAGGGAGGGCCCTTTATACACAGGCAGCCAGCACCAGACCCAATCACATCTCAGCACCTATGGTGCGTTCAAGGCCTACGGGGCACATTGCCACATCCACCCCCCCAAACTGCATCGACGCCCCGACGATGATCTAATTTAACACCAGGGTCGAAATACAGCGGTCATGGTCTTAGATGAAGGTGTTTGTCTTACTGCTGGCCTTGGGAGATGATGGGGGTTATGATGCTGGCCAGCAGTTGATCGTGTTGATTTACGCACAGACACCTCACTGGAACCAGACTCTGCTGCTGGTACAACTGGTAGTGAGGTAGGTTGATTCACGGTCACGCCAGAAGGAGCCACGGCAAGTCCTGAAACCCCAGGAACAGCATCAAAAACCACAGCAGCAGGCGGGGCAGGTGGTACCTGCTCCCGAGGACTTGGCCTCAAGAACAAATCATCCTCTAAAAACTCGTCATCTGGAACAGAGCAATGCCCAAAAGATGCTCCGTCATCTGAACCAGAGCCATGCTCAGCAGATGCACCCTCAACAGAAACTGGATTAGGTACATCAGCACCAACCCAGACAGCAAAAGTTATGTGGGCCGGATCTGGGCCAAATGTATGAAAACATTTGGCCCGCATTTGTAAAATGGATCCGGCCCGGTGTCTTTTTGTCCAACGGGCCAAAACTGGCCCGGATGTGGATTGCGGATCTGGATTGGATCTGGGCCGGAGGTGGGCCAGAAGTGCTACAAAACTACTGCATTCGGCCCAAATGCGGCCCAGATACAGAATCCTTGTTTAGTTTTTAGGCAAATTTGGGCCAGATGCGGCCCAGATGCGGCATCCTCATTTCATTTTTAGGCGGATTTGGCCCAGGTCCGGCCCAGTAGAGTAAGTCGAATCTCAAAACGCGGCCCAGATCTGGTTCAAACCCGCAATACAGATATGTACAACAGGTCTAAATAGAGCGCACACAAAATATCCACACAAGTTGTTTCTTAAAAACTGTTTATTCATGAGCAAAACGAATTAAAAAATGTTAAAAAGTTAAAATTGATAACATGATGACATAAGAACCTTAATAATAAAAGAAACTACAATTACCAGAGGTATGCATCATAAATACCATGATCTGCTTCTGTATGACAGTTTCAGTGTCCTTCAGTCATTTTAAGAGTCAGTCACAGCAGAGGAAAGCGACGTCCTCACTCATCTCAAAGTCAACTTTATTGTCAGAACTGCAATATGTACAGGACATACACAGGATTGAAATTGCGTTTCTCTCAGTCCCTCGGTGCAACAGTAACCATTTAAACACTAAAACACTGAAACATTTAATAAACATAAGCATAAAATAGTAAAAATGTAACACTGTCCTGAGTTTTTGCATAGTAGTATAAAAGTATGAAAATTTACACCAACACTAAAACTAAAACACTAAACATTAATGAACATAAGCATAAAATGAAATAATAAAAGTGTAATACTGTCCAGAGTTTTTGCATAGTAGTATAAAAAAGTATAAAAAGTATATCTGTAAAATAAACTGAAGGTTCTAGCATATGAGTTAATGTACACAGTATATGTATGAGGTAGTAGTTGATGTTGGTATAGAGGCAAAAGTGGCATATGCAATAAGGCACATTGGGCATCCTTAAATAAGGCTGGTCAGAGAATACTGTATATGTATCAGCAGTGGTGTAGATATAAAAGTAGTGTAAATGTAAATACAGTAGTAGTAATAAATGTAAAGAGTAATAAATGTAAACAGTATTAATAAATGTAAACATTGAGTGTAAACAGTAGTATGTAAACAGTGAATGTAAACAGTATTATGACTATAGGCAGTGATGTAATACAAACAGTGCAAATATGAGAAGTAGTGCAAACTGAATGAGCACATGACCGAGAGTTTAGTGAATAACCCGTTTGATGACACAGGGTCCAGTGTTAAAATCTTTGTGTTGTGTGATAATGTGTGAGAAAGTTTTTTGTGTTAAGGCAGTTCAAATGGGAGGGGGGGCAGAGCAGGCAGAGTGTTTAGCATCCTGACTGCCTGATGAACAGAGCTGTCTCTCATTCTGCTGGTTCGAGCCTGGAGACTTCTCAGTCTCCTCCCTGAAGGCAACAGTCTGAAGCAGCTGTGTAGTGGGTGTGTGGGATCACCTGCCATGCAGAGGGCTTTCCGAGTGAGGCGGTTGCTGTGTAAGTCCTGCAGTGAGGGGAAGGAGGTGCCCACGATCTTCTCAGCTGCTCTCACGATGCGCTGGAGGCTCTTGCGGCAGGATGCAGTACATGCACCAAACCACACAGTGATGCAGCTGGTCAGGACACTTTCTATGGCACCTCTGTAGAAGGTGCACATGATGGGGGTTGAAACTCCAGCCCTTTTCAGCTTGCAGAGAAAGTAGAGGCGCTGGTGAGCCTTCTTTGCCAGTGATGCAGTGTTCCTGCTCCAGGACAGGTCCTCTGAGACATGCACTCCCAGGAACATGGTGCTGTCCACTCTCTCCACTGCGGTGCTGTTGATGGTCAGAGGGGCATGTTGGGCATCCCTCTTCCTGAAGTCCACAACAATCTCCTTTGTCTTCTCCACGTTGAGAGTGAGATTGTTGTGTCCGCACCACAAGGCCAGGCGGCTCACCTCGTTCCTGTAGTCCGTCTCATCGTTGTTGCTGATGAGACCTACCACTGTTTCGTCCGCAAACTTGATGAAGTGGTCATCTGTGATTAATCTCCAGATGCAGGACCGTCTGTGGCAGTAGTAGATTCACCTTAGCACTTTGTGGAAGATGTGAGGTTTCCTCATTGCTAGCAACATTAGCATTTGGAGGTCAGACAGGAGCCTAAGAAAAGCACAAAGAAAAACAAGATTATAACCAGGCAATACCAAAAAACAATATAATAAAACAAAAACAAACAAACATAAGAAATTGTCATAACTTACGTGTGCATGTAGTCAGCTGGAGGCTCTCAACACATTTAGTCAAGTATTAGAGAATTCAGTGAGGCCTAGGTCAGAGGATATGGACATCAGAGATTGTAAAATAAATTAAAATCATGCAGGTAACAATTAATGGAGAACCCCAACTGACATAATTAGAAGTAAAAGCCAAAATACTGTATATAAAAGGACCAATAAATACATTTGAAATGCATCAATTAAATTAAAAAAGGAGAACTTTACCTCATGTTTTATAATTTAATTTACCTTCATATTTATTTTTTCTGCTTAGTTCCAATAAACTTTACATTTTACATTTTACTGTTTTTAAAAACATATTTTTGTGTTCCTTTTTACTTGTATGTGCATTTGTGCCTCCCAATATTTATATTGTAAGTATTTATTTATTTTATATTTATTCCCCCAAAAGTCTTTTTATTAGGCCCGAAGCAGCGAAGCTCTGCTGAAGGCCTATTGTAATCGCAGGATTTCTTCATTATTATTATTATTATTATTATTATTCTTCTTTTTCCGTCACTTCGTGCGGCCGTTTGGGGCCTTTAACATATTCAAAAACTCACCAAACTTCACCCAAAATTGTCCCCCAACTAAAATTTTATGATTCTGGTGTAATCGCAAGTGGGCGTGGCCTAACTGCTCAACAGCGCCCCCTAACGTGAGTTGGGGAAAACCGTAAGTCGTACAGATCTGAAACTCGGTACATATGTAGATCTCCCCAATTCAAGAAAAAAAGTACATTGGAGGTACCCTCTAAAATGCACAGGTAGGCGGCCATTTTGGGTCAAAGGTCAAATTTTGGTCATTTTTCAGTTTTACTCATGTCGAACTTTGACGAACTCCTTCTCAGGCGTTCGACCTATCGGCTTCAAACTTGGTCAGAATGCAGTTAAGGCATGGGCCTTTAAAAGTTATCAAAAAAATTGACTTTTCGTATATGTTCAGGGGGCGTGGTGGAGCGGTGAACTTGGCGTACTCGCCGAAACAAACAAAACGCTATAACTTTGACATTTAAAGGTCTATTGACACCATGCTTTATCCTAGAATAATGAAACTTGGTACACATGTGTATCTCATCAGGAGCTACAAAAAAGTCTCTTGGAGCAATGGTCCAAAGCCAACAGGAAGTCGGCCATTTTAGGTCAAAGTCACAATTTGGTCTATTTCATTTACGTCATATCTGAGCGAACTCGTCCTAGAGCTTTCGAGA
>JBBPBX010015769.1:24694-48999 GCA_038048925.1 Garcialebias charrua
TTTTCTCTCTCTTTTCTTTAATATACAGTATATTACATTCAATTTCAATTCAATTCAGTTTATTTATATAGCACCAAGTCACAACAGAAGTTGTCTCAGGGCACTAAACAGAAACATTCACATACAGTATACTGTATATAAAAATAATGTAACACTCTATCTGAGGAGCAGACTCCTTTGAATTCAACTCCATCACAGAACTCACATCTTGAGCAAGCATGAAGGCGACAGTGGAAAGGAAAAACTCCCTCATGAGGAAGAAACCTTTAGCAGAACCAGGCTCATGACAAATGGCAGTGTTGTAGTCAAGACCACCTAACCCGAAACCAAGTCAAGACCAAGACCGAAGGAGGGCGAGACCAAGTCAAGACCAGACCTTAAGTCTTGGAGCTCAGTATTTTCACAGATTATCTGTCTTGTACAGTTACGACATAGTGACAGTTTTAACAATTTTAAAGCATTTTCTAATTTTACATAATTTATCTGTTCAAAAATCATGGTTTTCGATCAGTAACTAATTAGAAAATGCTTTAAAATGAGAAATAAGTGATGATGTATTGTGTGTCAGGTCTACAGTATTAAAGTAGTTTAACATTAGTTTTCTGTCAGTGGGTCAAATTATGTAAAATATATTTTGCTCCTCCCTGGGCTGCCACCTTACCGTGGTGGAGGGGTTTGAGTGTCCCAATGATCCTAGGAGCTATGCTGTCAGGGGCTTCATGCCCCTAGAAGGGTCACCCAAGGCAGACAGGTCCTAGGTGAGGGATCAGACAAAGTGCAGCCCAAAAACCCCTATGATGAGTACAATTAATGGACTAAGTTTTCCCTCGCCCGGACGCGGGTCACCGGGGCCCCACTCTGGAGCCAGGCCCGGAGGTGGGGCACGCTGGCGAGCGCCTGGTGGCCGGGCTTTTACCCATGGAGCCCGGCCGGGCACAGCCCGAAGAGGAGACGTGGGTCCCCCTTCCCATGGGCTCACCACCTGTGGGAGGGGCCAAAGGGGTCGGGTGCAATGTGAGATGGGTGGTGGCCGAGGGCGGGGACCCTGGCGGTCTGATCCTCGGCTACAGAAGCTGGCCATTGGGACATGGAATGTCACCTCTCTGGTGGGGAAGGAGCCTGAGCTAGTGTGTGAGGTTGAGAGGTTCCGACTAGAAATAGTCGGACTCACCTCAACGCATGGCTCTGGCTCTGGAACCAGTTTCCTTGAGAGGGGTTGGACACTCTTCCACTCTGGAGTTGCCCCTGGTGAGAGGCGCCGAGCAGGAGTGGGCATACTGGTTGCCCCCCATCTTGGTGCCTGTACGTTGGGGTTCACCCCGGTGAACGAGAGGGTAGCCTCCCTTCGCCTACGTGTGGGGGGACGGGCTCTGACTGTTGTTTGTGCCTATGCACCAAACGGCAGCTCAGACTACCCACCCTTTTTGGAGTCCTTGGAGGGGGTATTGGAGAGTGCGCCTCCTGGGGACTCCCTTGTTCTACTGGGGGACTTCAACGCTCACGTGGGCAATGACAGTGAGACCTGGAGGGGTGTGGTTGGGAGGAACGGCCCCCCTGATCTGAACCAGAGTGGTGTTCTGTTATTGGACTTCTGTGCTCGTCATGGATTGTCCATAACGAACACCATGTTTAAGCATAAGGGTGTCCATATGTGCTCTTGGCACCAGGACACCCTAGGTCGCAGTTCGATGATCGACTTTGTTGTCGTCTCATCTGATCTGCGGCCGCATGTCTTGGACACTCGGGTGAGGAGAGGGGCGGAGCTGTCTACTGACCACTACCTGGTGGTGAGTTTGCTCCGATGGTGGGGGAGGATGCCGGTCAGACCTGGCAGACCCAAACGTATCGTGAGGGTCTGCTGGGAACGTCTGGCAGAGTCTCCCGTAAGACGGAGCTTTAACTCCCACCTCCGGGAGAGCTTTGAACACGTTCCGAGGGAGGCGGGGGACATGGAGTCCGAGTGGGCCGTGTTCCGCGCCTCTATTGTCGAGGCAGCTTATCGGAGCTGTGGCCGCAAGGTTGTTGGTGCCTGTCGAGGTGGCAACCCTCGAACCCGGTGGTGGACACCGGCAGTGAGGGATGCTGTCAGGCTGAAGAAGGAGTCCTATTGGGCCTTTTTGGCTTGTGGGACCCCGGAAGCAGCTGATAGGTACCGGCAGTCCAAGCGGCATGCGGCTCGGGTGGTTGCTGAGGCAAAAACTCGGGCGTGGGAGGAGTTCGGAGAGGCCATGGAGAATGACTTCCGTACGGCTTCGAGGCGATTCTGGTCCACCATCCGGCGTCTCAGGGGGGGAAAGAGGTACGAGACCAACACCATTTATGGTGGAGGTGGCGTGCTGCTGACCTCAACTCGGGATGTTGTGAGTCGGTGGGCGGAATACTTCGAAGACCTCCTCAATCCTACTGGCACGTCTTCCACTGAGGAAGCAGAGCCTGGGGACTTTGGGTCGGGTTCTCCGATCTCTGGTGCTGAGGTCGCCGAGGTGGTTAAAAAGCTCCGCGGTGGCAAGGCTCCGGGGGTGGATGAGATTCGCCCGGAGTTCCTTAGGGCTCTGGATGTTGTAGGGTTGTGTTGGCTTACGCGACTCTGCAATATCGCGTGGACATCTGGGGCAGTTCCCTTGGATTGGCAGACTGGGGTGGTGGTTCCCCTATTTAAAAAGGGGGACCGTAGGGTGTGTTCCAACTATAGGGGGATCACACTCTTAAGCCTCCCTGGTAAGGTCTATTCAGGGGTTCTGGAGAGGAGGGTCCGTCGGATAGTCGAACCTCGGATTCAGGAGGAGCAGTGTGGTTTTCGTCCTGGTCGTGGAACACTGGACCAGCTCTACACCCTCAGCAGGGTCCTGGAGGGTGCGTGGGAGTTTGCCCAACCAGTTTACATGTGTTTTGTGGACTTGGAGAAGGCATTCGACCGCGTCCCTCGGGGGGTTCTGTGGGGGGTACTCCGGGAGTATGGGGTACCAGGCCCTTTGATAAGGGCTGTTAGGTCCCTGTACGACCGGTGTCAGAGCTTGGTCCGCATTGCCGGCAGTAAGTCAGGCTCGTTTCCGGTGAGAGTTGGACTCCGCCAAGGTTGCCCTTTGTCACCGATTCTGTTCATAACTTTTATGGACAGAATTTCTAGGCGCAGCCAAGGTGTTGAGAGGATCCGTTTTGGTGACCTTAGAATCGCTTCTCTGTTTTTTGCAGATGATGTGGTCCTACTGGCTTCATCAGTTCGTGATTTACAACTTTCACTGGAGCGGTTTGCAGCCGAGTGTGATGCGGCCGGGATGAGGATCAGTTCCTCCAAATCCGAGGCCATGGTCTTGAGCCGGAAAAGGGTAGCATGCCCTCTCCGGGTCGGGGAGGAGGTCCTGCCCCAAGTGGAGGAGTTTAAGTATCTCGGGATCTTGTTCACGAATGAGGGAAAACTGGAGCGTGAGATCGATAGGCGGATAGGTGCAGCGTCCGCAGTGAAGCGGGCGCTGTACCGGTCTGTCGTGGTGAAGAGAGAGCTGAGTCAAAAGGCAAAGCTCTCAATTTACCGATCGATCTACGTTCCCACCCTCATCTATGGTCATGAGCTTTGGGTTATGACCGAAAGAACAAGATCTCGGATACAAGCGGCTGAAATGAGTTTTCTCCGCAGGGTGGCTGGACTCTCCCTTAGAGATAGGGTGAGAAGCTCAGTCATCCGGGAGGGACTCGGAGTAGAGCCGCTGCTTCTCCACATCGAGAGGAGCCAGTTGAGGTGGCTCGGGCATCTGGTTAGGATGCCTCCTGGACGCCTCCCTGGTGAGGTGTTCCGGGCATGTCCCACCGGGAGGAGACCCAGAGGAAGACCCAGGACGCGCTGGAGGGACTATGTTTCTCGGCTGGCCTGGGAACGCCTTGGGATTCCCCCGGAGGAGCTGCTCCAAGTGGCTGGGGAGAGGGAAGTCTGGGCCTCCCTACTTAGGCTGCTACCCCCGCGACCCGACCCCGGATAAGCGGAAGAAGATGGATGGATGGATGGATGGATGGATATTAATTTTTGTTTTTCTGAAAAGTGTTTGGTTCGATAATTTGTTGACAGTTCCTAAGCGAACCATTACTGTACGTCTGGGAGAAGGGACACACTGAGCACAGCTGACTGAAATCAGACTGCCTGCCTTTTTTAAAATAAATAAGTTAAAATACACAAATAACTAGTGCCATTCTGAAAACTATAATATGCTTTGTTGCAGAGCTTTTCAGGAGTGAAATGTAGCACTTCCATATAAGGTATGAACTGCAGTGAGGACCGTCTCATCTTTGCAGGCAGGGGATTGGCTCTGCTTGAACCAAGTTCGTGACGAAAGCTTGCGAAAACATGTCACTTTGCGAATCCTAGACCAACAAGAAAATTAAGGTGCAACAACCCCTGTTCAACCCATAGGGTTACCGTAAACACGTTTTTAGACCAAATATTGCCGATTTAAACAAATCCGAACAATTACATGAAAATTAACATGGACATAGTGCTATGAAACCTTTTAAACACATTCTAGGGAGTTTATCAGCTAAAAAAAGTTAAATTTGCATTTAGTTCCTCTTTCAGATCGAACGAGAGGAACACACTGCTGAAGCCACGGAGCTTGAATGTCTGTCCAACGTAAAACTAACTTCACCGCGGTAGAGAAACCAGGCTTCAACATAGCACGAACAGTTCAGAAACAACTTGAAATGACAAATAAAGTCCAGTTGATCTTGTATTGAACGCCTTTTTTGATTTTATCATGTCCTGGACGACTGAGAATCTTCACCAGCAACTTGAAATGAGAAAAAAAAAGTTATTTATTAACTGATCAAGTCATGTTTTAGATTGCTTATTGCTAGCGAATCTATTCTGATCCAAAGTACAGCTGTGAGTGACTGGTTCTGATTCTGAATGAAGCTTTTTTTTTTATAAACTTTATTCATTTTCAGTTAAAATTGAGTAAATATTAAAACAAAACAAAAAATACAATTTACAAAGAAAATGAAAGGAAGCAGAAAGAAGATAAAATCTTATAACATCTGCTCCTTTAAAAAAAAAGAAAATATTTATAAAATAAAATACATAAATTACATTCAAACTTAAATAGGCATTGTATAACATAACAAGTCAAACTTAAATAGGCATTATATAACATAACAAGTCAAAAACTGACTCCGTGCCAAGAACAACCGATTTCAAAAGAATAAGCTAAGCAATTTCATATTTTTTCAATAGACTACTTTTTACCATTTTCTTAAACAAAAACATTGAGGAAGCGTTTTTACAACTTTCATCCAAAACATTTGACAGTTTTATTCCTTGAACTGATGTGCATCATTCCTTTGAGTTTGTTCTAAATGTTGGTATTACAAACATTGATAATCCTTTTAAATTGTAGTTACTGACAGTTTACAGCAAACAGCTGCTCCCTTCTCTTCCAGGTACCGGTAGGCTACTGCGTACCGGCGCAAGATCTTTTACGCAGTACCACTAAAAGAAAACGACAAAGAAAAAGCTAAAAGAAAACAATACTTGATCACATCTAACTCAACCTTTAATCTATTATGTTCATTATAGAGTTAAAATCCAGCGCCAATCAAAGGTCTGCATGTACAGTACACTGAATCAAAATATAAATGCAACACTTGTTTTTTCTCTCATTTTTCATGAGCTGAACTCAAAGATCTAAGACTTTCTCTACTGTACAGTATGTATACACAAAAGGCCCCTGTTCTCTCAAATGTTGTTCACAAATTTATGTAAATCTGTGTTAGTGAGCACTTTTCCTTTGCTGGGATTATCCATCCAACTCACAGGTGTGGCATATCAAGATGCTGATTAGACAACGTGATTATTGCACAGTTTTGCTTTAGGATGATCACAATAAAAGGCCACTCTAAAATGTGCAGTTTTATCACACAGCACAATGCCACAGATGTTGCATGTTTTGCAACTAAGTCACTGACACAGATTTACACACATCTGTAAACATTTGAGAAAAAAATACCTACTGTATTGTGCACATCAAAAAGGTATTAGATTTTTTTTGTTCAGCTCGTGAAAATGGGAGCAAAAACAAGAGTGTTGCATATAAATTTTTGTTCTGTATACTTCACATATATTTTGAACCAGCATCTAATTATTTCTCTAACAGTCCAAACTGGTGTCAATTTATTTACCCAAACCTGTTCATGGAGCCATCAGAGCTAACTGGTTTATTTAAGCTATGTAGATGTCATTCTTATAAGAAGAACTTTTTAATTTACATATAAAAACTTGTCACAGTTTAGGAGTTTCCTTGCCGTAAACCCTCATAACCTTACCTTTCAAGCTGAAAAGGTCATCATTGCACATTTGATCAACCTGAAACCCACTACAGTATTCTCCTAATTCTTATGGTAAACAGTCAACAGAAAATATAATAAATGTGGCATCGGAGTACCATTTGAGGATGACAGCTCTATTCTTTAGGTGGTGCAAAAGCTAAAATGAAATAGGGAAATGTTCCCTTTCCTTTAAAAATGCCACAAGGGTTCAAACTGGCACAGAGCAAAATGCCATAAATCAAACTGTCATTCTTTCAAACAAACTTTGATTTTTGTTGCACAATAAGGATCACTGACTCTGATGGTGTTACGGGGAACATATTTGTGTGGGAAAGATGGATATGCTTGTGTGGGTCCCACACCATAGTGGCCATGTAATGTTTTCTTTTGAAATTGTGTGTTTCTGGATGTGTTTTTGTGTTTCAATATCATGCTGAGGACTCTTAACTGGCTGCACAAAACCTCTGTGACACTTCCTGTTAGAGAAGGTGCCCACCCGGGGTACTTTTATTACATTTAAGCCTGTATGTATTTACAAAATGTTCCAAATCACCATTTAGCAGCTGACCCAAAGGATTTCATGAAATCACTTTGTGAATTTAAGCCGTCATCACTTTTTTCAGCTAAGCTCGCTTACAAGAAAATAAAATGTATTTTTGGCAACTGCAGAAGCTGCAGAGTTGTAATAAAATCCAAATGAGCAAGCAACGCAAACATATTCTTGTTCACACTGAGCACATTGTCGTGCTTTACCTTAATACGTTGCAATTTCATGTCTGCTGTTATTATAAGACGTATATTTGTAAATAATTGCTTAATTGCGTTAGATTAAACAAAGTTAGCCAGTTTTAATTTGTTGCTTGAACGAAGTTTGAAAAATTGGTACCAGAAAAGAATAAAATGACTAATATTCTTTTTTTTAAAGAATGTATTAATGATAATTAATCCCCCCCCCCCCATATCTCCCACGCAGTAAAATCATTTGTCAGTCTATTCCAAAGCGTCATGTATCAAACAAAAATTGATGCAGGTATTTTACAAATCCAAACATGGTATTCAGCTGTATTTTTTTTATTTTATTAAATCAAAACATGACACAACAAATTTATTTTGTCCTTCTTCTTTCTCCCTTGATCATTACTAGGAAGAAATGACATGAATGACGAGAATGCAGCGTAGTGAGAAGTCTTTCTCTGCTCTCCATTAGCAGGTCCTGTGTTTCCACAGCAGCAGCACCACAGAGAAGAGGAGCAGGAGAAAGCAGGGGGGACGGGTGGGGTGGGGTGGGGGACAAGCTGTAAGCTTCAAGCTGCATGCAGAGATAAAAACCAGACATATCTGTGAGGGCGTGCATGTGCGCGTGTGTAGGGGGGTTGGGGGTGGGGGGTTTCAGGGATTAGGCTGACTTTGACTGGCTCTGCTCCATATACTGTAGTGACTGCAGCTCCAGAGAAGCTGCACACTGCCACATGACGGACAAGGATTGGAACTGCACGGATAGCTTGTCTCAAACACACACACACACACACACACACATTCACAATCATTCTGGTGTCTGTGTGATAATGACTCTTAGCCCCAGGATGCTCAAGCTTCACTAATTTATGTTGTTGGGGGAAAATGTGGATTTTACGCTGAAGGTCATTGGAACTTGAAGATGTTCAATTACTTACCCTTCATTAGATCCTTTGTGTGTTTGGGTCCTAAAAAGCATGTCGTAGTATTTTGGAGAGGGTAGGAGGAAAGTATAGCCTGCAAATTATGGGAGGAAATGTGACCAGGTTGCATTTTTGTTCTCTGGACGGTGCTCACGGACTAATTCCTCTCAAATTCACACCTTCGTTGGCCTCCCTCGTCCCCCCGGTGCAGCAGCCTGGGAGATGCGAGGACGCCAATGGCTGCTTCGCTCATTGGGTGGCCTGTGCTGGGACCCCCACCCACTCCACATGCATATGTCTTGTGTCTGTATGTTGCTGTATTTTATTTTATTTTTTTGCTGGGGTCTTTTTATACAATTCTCACACTGTCCCGTCTAGGACACAGTGCAAGGTATGATTTTCTTTTAATACCTCCCCTCCCCTCGCATTTATCTTTTTCTTATCTAAACTTAAAGGGCAGCGCCTCCTGAAGGCCGCGGCCTCAGGCACCTCTGTCCCCCTATGTCTGCTTGCTAATTCTCGGACGGGCTGCACTGAAATGTAATTTTGTTGTGCTTCGGTGCAATGACAATAAAGCTGATTCGAGATTCTGATTCAACCGAGTTTAGACTTTTTATTTGTGCTGTAGTCAGAATACATAGACTTGGTTCATTGGTAAAAGTTTTTAAATGTTTACCTAAAAACCTGCCCTCCCATGCCTGACTGTCCTCATCACCATCATCACAAAATAAAAATTAACAGAGATGTGTTCTGTAATAAGTCAGAGAGCTGTAAACACCAACCTGTCTCAGGGAGTTTTATTAACCTGACCCCAGACAGTCTGTATCTCCTGTGGTGTCCCTCAGGGGTCAGTTCTGGGGCCCCTGCTGTTTTCCCTTTACATGCTGCCTTTAGGTCAAATTATTAATCAGTTCAACATTTCTTTTCACTGTTATGCCGACGATACACAGCTTTACATCAGGACTGGAGCATCCTCATCTTCCACCTTGTCATCTCCATCTTCACTCACTGCCCTCTCTGCCTGCCTGGAGGAAATAAGGGCATGGATGAATCAGAACTTTCTTCAATTAAACTGCTCCAAGACTGAGGCCATACTGATTGGCACCCCTCACCAGATACAAACATCAACTTTAACAACAATCTCCTTCTCTGGTCAAGACATCCCCCTCTCCACCTCTGTTACAAATCTTGGAATAAAAATGGACTCTCATCTTACATTTGAAAATCACATTAAGCATCTGTTTAAAACCTGCTTCTTCCATCTTCGAAACATCTCCAGACTTCGCCCATCTCTAACTTTTTCTGATGCTGAGAAACTCGTCCATGCCTTTGTCTCCTCCAGGCTCGACTACTGCAACTCCCTGTTTATTGGAATCCCTGGCAAAAATCTTCAGAAGCTTCAATATATTCAAAACAGTGCAGCAAGGATTTTATTGAGAGCTCGTAAATTTGAACATATTACACCCATTCTCCATAACCTCCATTGGCTTCCTGTCACCTACAGAATTCAGTACAAAACTGCTCTCATTACATCAATGCTTACACGGAACTTCACCTGACTATCTAAAGGACATTCTTGCACCATATTCATCCACCCGGTCTCTACGATCACAGAACAGTAATTTACTTCACATTCCACGAACCAAGTTAAGGACCATGGGAGACTGGGCATTCTGTGTGGCTGCCCCCCGCCTATGGAACTCCCTCCCTGACTACCTGAGAGCTCCACAGTCACTGGTTGACTTTAAAAACGGCTTGAAGACTTTTCTTTTTAAGCAAGCCTATTCTGCCTCCACATGATTTTATCTTTGATCTTGGTTGATATTATTATTGATTTTACTTGATTTTATCACTTGTTTTATTTATTTTTTTATTTTTTAAGCAGGCCTATTCTGCCTCCACATGATTCTGTCTTTAATCTTAGTTGATTTTATTATTGATTTTACTTGATTTTATCACTTGTTTTATTTGATTTTTGCTTTGTTGCACTTTGTAGCACTTTGAGATTTTTATTAATGAAAAGTGCAGTATAAATTGAATTCATTATTATTATTATTACCAATGATTTTTTAAATATATATTTGGGGTGGGAGGGTTCTGGGGATGGTTTGGTTCTGTTTATTGCATTTATGATTCAATGCAACAAAAATAAAAATAAATTAAAAGGTAACAGATCATTTTAAAACTTGGTTTATTTACATAATGATTTTAATTGCCGAATGTCCGGCCCCTGAGCTGCAGGCTCTCAGAAACGGTGGCCCCCTGAGCAGTTGTGTAGAATAGCCCTGCTTTATGCATTAATTTTACAACCCCCACCTCACCCCCTTGCAAAAAGGAATGTTTGCATATAAGCAATAACTCAAGTGTGTTTATAGAACAAAATCATATTACATCTTACATTTACACAAAATGTCAAAGAGTTTAATATGATACAAAGGGAAGATCTACTGTGATACAGGGTGTTGGACTGTCGAATAATTTAAAGTCTGATTTTAAGGAAGCCAAATCGATTCCTGTCTTTAAGAAACTTGGTAAAGTCGATTTGTTGAACAACTATAAATGACTGTATTGAGTATATATATAATTATTGGTTAAACGAGTTGTTTACTTATTTAGTTATTATAGAACACTTAGTTTGTATTAGATGAAAAAAGGAGCAGATTTAATAAGATATTTTCTTCATCTGCTGCCTTTCATTTTATGTTTTTTCTTTTCATTTTTTTATATATATGTCATTTGTTGTATTTCATTCTTATAAAATGAATAAACTTTATTAAAAAAAAGATGAAAGCCATTATCTGCCCTTTTTTAGGACATGTTCAGTTTTTTTTTTTATGTTTCCTCTCCAAATCCTTTTTTATGGCTTCATGTTAGTATCTGACAAACAAAACACTGAGCTCTTCTCTTGAAATCACATTCAAGACTTCATCTGCAGGACAGTGAACAAAGCAAGGACTGAAAGGCTCTTTTTAAATGTTGTTCAAATTTATAATTTTGTCTTCAAGATTAATTGGATTAAAGCTCATTTTTGTCAAAACCACTGAAAGTCCCTGTTTGGAGAACATGGAAACTGTATATGTTATTATAGAAACATGTCTGTGTGTGAGTTTGTGCAGGAGTGAGAGAGAACTCAGCTTCTGCCTGTGTCCAGTGTCAGACATTATTCTTCATTAGAAACAGATGAGTGACTCTGTCTTTTCCAGCTCTGCCCCCCGGGTTCAAGTCAGTGCACAACCCAGACTCCCACACAGACACACACTTTGCTCCTACGTAGCTTCACATTATGCAGCGTGTCTGTCTGTAACAATGAGAAATGAGTCACTGTCAAAATTAGCATAATGGTGTTGTACCTCAGTCAACACAGAGCAGTCATTCATGTACAATACACACATAACGGAGTAAAATGCACTGACTGCCCCGAGACGCTAAAGACCTGCTGCTAAAAAGGCAATTAAAGTGGAAATAATAGGTGTTTTAGTAGTTGTCTGAACAACTGAAGTCCTCAAAATGTTTCAACTTCTAACTAATTTTTATTGACAAAAAGAAAGGCCTTTTCGGCAGAAATGCAGTATGAATGCTGCTGAGTGCTGAATGATTTTCTAAACAAGCTGGAACAGAGTTGCTAAAGCTGAAAGACACAGAATAATAGCAAAAAGCCAAAAGGAGAAAAACCTTTTTTTAACGTAAAAAAAAAAAAGTTAAATGCGAGAATTGGCTGCAAAACACTTGCTAAATGTTAAAAGTATCAAAATCGTAACTAAAAACTAAAAGTCGCAAAACCTAGTGGTGACAAAACAAAAGAGGCAAAGAGCTAGCTAAAAGTAACAAATGGTTACCTGAAATATAAAAGTAGCAAGAACCAAGCTAAAAGCTAAAAATAGCACAAGGTTAGCTAAAAGCTAAAAATTAGCAGGTGAGTAGCTAAAGTAGCATAAGAATAAAAGGGATAGAGCAAGTAGACTGAAGCAGACTTCAGAGGGAACAATGTTTTTGAAGGAACTAAAGACATATAAATGTATTTCTAAAGGGTGTAAAAAAAAACTGTTAAATATTTTGAGAAGTATAAAAGTTTCAAAAACCAGAATTCATAGCACCCACCTTCTTAATGAGATGAATGTTTTCATAAATGAATGAATATGTGGTAATATCAAAAAGTATGCAGAAGAGCCAAGAAACACACCAAAAAAAAAAAATAATAATCTGAATGCTGCCTTGGTGTTCACACAGTTAGCGTCTATCAAAAATAAGTCTGATTCAGTTCATGAAATAAATAAAACACCTTCCAGGGCTCAATTTGGACTATTGTTGAGTTAAACGGTTGCTAAATTTTCATGTTTATTTTATCCATCCACCGAATACCCGGAGAAAATGCATGCATGCACGAAGAGAACATGCAAACTCCAACCAGAATGTCTTCTCGACTGGGATTCAATCCAGCAACCTGCTCACTAAGAGGCAGCAGCTCTAACCACTGTGCCATCATGTTGCTGTTTACTATTTCATCTGAAGTATATAACTGGAGAAACAAAAATTAATTTTACATTATGAATTTGTTTTCTAACTATTAAACAGGACTGACTATCATGGTGCACTAAGATTCATAACTGGTTGTGATTATCGTACCCACCACTGCACCCTGTATTCACTGGTTAATTGGACATCATTAACCTCACGCAGACTCTTCCACTGGTACATTTTCATCTTCAAATCACTTCTTGGTCTGCTGCCCTCATACATCTCCTCCTACATGTCTTTGCGTGAGTGCAGCTACAGCGTGCGCTCTCAGGACATGATTACCTGCAGTGTTCCGTCAGTGAGGACTGAACTTGGAAAAAGGGCCTTCTCCTACTCCGCTCCTGCTTCATGGAATATCTTACAAAAAGATCTGAAGCTCTCGACCTTGACTTCTCTAAATGGTTTTCAGAATCTGTTGGAATCCTGGCAAAAACCAATGCAGATTTGTTCCTGTCTTTGATTTTATACGTCTACCTTATAATGTTTTGCTAGTTTTTTGCTAGTTTTTTGCTACTTTGTTAAAAGGAGGAGTGTGTTATGTATATATATATATATGTATATATATGTATATATGTATATATATATGTATGTATATGTATATATATATATATATATGTATGTGTGTATGTATGTGTATATATATATGTGTGTATATATATATGTATATATATGTAGATATATGTATATATATGTGTATATATATATATATATATGTATATATATATATATATATATATATATATATATATATATATATATATATATATATTTTTTTTTCTCTCTCTTTTGTTTTCTATTGTTTATTGTTTGATTGTTTATTGTTTAAGGAAATTCTACCATTGCTGTTCATTGTTCTTTAGTTTTAGCAGGTCGCTTTCGTAAATGAGCCCATGAGGTTCAAAAGATTTACCTGACTAAATAAAGGTTGAATGAATGAATGAATGACTTAATTCTGCTGACCTCCACAGTGCTTTCAACTAACTCACTTTTTGTGATTACCCACAAAACATTCTATTTCTTTATAGGCTTTTTGTTTTTATTCCATGAAAGCAGTTTCCAGCTTATCAGCATTCAGGATAATGGATATACCACAGCTGACCTTTACCTCTTTTCAAATATTTATTTTATTTATTTATTTATTTATTGAAAAATAAAGAAATAAAATAAAAGTTCAGCTAATTTAAAGGAATAAAAATGCAATGTCATACTAACAGAATATCAGAAAAATAATAAGAAAGTTGGAGTGAAAGTATGAACATGCATTTACAAAAATATTCTTCCACAAAAGCTGAATCTGACTTTAGTCAGTGGCTTTCATTTTACCGGCAAATTAGCATCACTGTGAAGGTAAAGACAAAGAAAAACAACCCCCAAGAGACAAAGAGAAGCTGGTGTGTGAAAAGAGAGCAGATTATATAAATCCTTCATCTCACATGCCTGACTATGTGACTGCAAAATGCCCAAGAGACAGGGGGGGTTGGAGGAAGATGGCGAGGGGGAAGCGGAGTAAATTGGAGAAAATTAAGTGGAAGAGGGTAGAGAGGGGGATTTGAGAGAGAGAGAGAGAGAGAGAGAGAGAGAGAGAGAGAGAGAGAGAGAGATGAAAGGTTTATAAAAAGGAAAGTGATGATGCAGAGGGTGCATGAAGTAGGTCTCTGTCATTCTAGTTAATGCCAGTCACTTCGCCTCAACGGCAGCAGAAAGACCACCGCTGAAGAAGGCTCAGATACACAGCCTGACAAAAAAACACTTATCAGATGCAACACAGCTTTTAAAAAAACCACTGACGTTGACAAAACCCTTGAAATTGAGTCAACTGGAAGACAGCTTGGTGACCTCTTTCTAATTGGTTGATCCAAAAAAAAATGTGTTGTGGAATCATCATTTGACAAATTTTTGCATCTAGCCTACAGGTTTGAAGAAAAATAAATGTGCTGAAATATCATTCTGTGTTCAAAAGTGGGGTTTGATAAATAACTGTTAATAAAAACAAGATTAAGTGTTTTAAAAAATGATGCTTTGGCTCATGTGTGTCTTTTAAGAGAGATCTGGTTGATGCTAAGAAGTTGCAGAATTGCCTTTGGCCTTTCTGGGCGGAGCTGCAGCTGAACAGCTAAAAATGTAAATCTCTGTAGCTGCAGGATTATCAAATGGTGTTTCAGGAGGACATTTCTTCTCTTTTTTTGTTTTGACTCTAGTGGGGAAAAAAAGCCACTAGAGAGCACAAGCCAGTGGCTTGTGCCTGTCCCAAGCCCAGGTAAATGGTGAGGGTTGTGTCAGGAATGACATCCGATGTAAAACACCTTTGCCAAAACTATAATGCGAGTTCATCAAAGCGAAACCATACCGGATCAGTCGAGGCCTGGGTTAACAATGACCGCCCCCGGTGCTGTTAACAAACAGGGTGCCAGCAGAAATTGTGCAACTGTTAGTCGAAGAGAAGGGAAACATGTCAGAAGACAGAGGGAGAAGAGGAAAGTGAAGAATGTAGGACTGAGTTTTTTTGTTTTGTTTTTGGATAGGGACCAAAGGTGGGCATATGAACGCTGGGGACCGCTAATACTGATTTGTTCCTGTCTTTGATTTTATACGTCTACCTTATAATGTTTTGCTAGTTTTTTGATACTTTGTTAAAAAAAAAAAAAAAAAAAAAAACTTTCTTTTGTTTTTTTTTCTCTCTTTTGTTTTCTATTGTTTATTGTTTGTTTGTTTATTGTTTATTGTTTAAGGAAATTCTACCACTGCTGTTCATTGTTCTTTAGTTTTAGCAGGTCGCTTTCGTAAATGAGCCCTTGAGGTTCAAAAGATTTACCTGACTAAATAAAGGTTGAATGAATGAAAAAATGCGATAATCCGCTTACAGCGGACCTAACGTTTTTGTAAGCGTAACAGCGGAGTGACTAACTTTTATAATTCATAAGCGGATTTGTGCTATTTTTATTTACAATGCAGTACCGCTAATATCTATCAGTAAAAACGAATAAACTTATTACAGGCTCTTAAAATAAAAAAATAAAAATGGACTATTCCATCTTGACATCTTCCGGGTCAGAGGTGAACTCGGTGCTAACGTTTATGGCTAGCTGGTTGTGCTGGGTTACTTGGATAAATCCGCAGAGAACCCCGCTGTTTCAAGCCAAATTAACGCGGCCGGAGGATTTTATTGTGTGTTTTGTGTCGACCACTCGACGGTGAGTCGTTAGTTTTATGTATTTTAGTTACTTTTCATTAAATCTGTTGACTGCCTATAGAATCTTGACATCTTCCGGGTCAGAGGTGAACTGGACGCTAACTCTGTGGCTAGCTGGTTGTGCTGGGTTACTTGGATAAATCCGCAGAGAACCCCGCTGTTTCAAGCCAAATTAACGCGGCCGGAGGATTTTATTGTGTGTTTTGTGTCCACCACTCGACGGTGAGTCGTTAGTTTTATGTATTTTGGTTACTTTTATGTAGAAATGCGGTGGCGAAACGCCCGTGTATTTGAGATTTAAAAGTGGTCTTAGGGATTAAAAGATCATTCTCTTTTTTGTTAATTTCGTGGCCGAATAGAATATATGTACGTAAAGTATTAAATAAATCCTTTGATTTTTGTAATTTCATCCTTTTAGGATCATTTTAGTTACTTTTCAGTTGGCAGTGTAGTGCAAATATTGCATAACGCTGCCGGCTACCAATTGTCGAATATAAATAGCGGATTAGATTAGCTTCCCCTAATTTTCATAAGACATTTGTGCTTTTGAAATTGTGGACCTAAAAAAATTAATAAGCGTTTTAGAAATTGTGGAACTAATTTTTTGATTAACGTTGCCCACCACTGATAGGGACACACACAACGACATAGACAAACTGAGTAAAACAGCAGTCCCATGTTTGCATCATAGTGCAATAGCAACAGCTAATTCGCAGCACTTGTCCCTAGATGGGCAAGGGTTGCAACTCTAAAATGTGGGGACAATGACAGGCAAAGGTAGAGAGCTGGCTGACATGATGCAGAGAAGAAAGGTAGATGTTTTATGTGTCCAAGAGACCAAGTGGAAGGGCATCAAGGCTTGCAGCATTGGAGCAGGGTTCAAACTGTTTTACCATGGTGTGGATAGAAAGAGAAATGGAGTAGGGGTGGTCCTGAAGGAGGAGTTGGCAAAGAATGTAGTAGAGGTGAAGAGAGTGTCAGATAGGGTGATGTGTCTGAAGGTAGAAGTAGAAGGTCTGATGCTAAACATAGTCAGTGGTTATGCTCCACAGGTTGGATGTGATGGGGAGGAGAAAGATACATTTTGGAAAGATTTGGATGAAGTGATAGAGAGTATTCCCAGGGAGGAAAGAGTGGTGATTGGAGCAGACCTGAATGGACATGTTGGTGAAGGAAACAGAGGGGATGAGGAAGTGATGGGTAGGTTTGGTGTCAAGGAAAGAAACCAGGAAGGACAGATGGTGGTGGATTTTGCCAAGAGAATGGAAATGGCTATAGTCAATACTTATTTCCAAAAGAAGAAGGAACATAGGCTGTGTCTCAATTCAGGGGCTGCATCCTCATGAGGACCCAGCCTAGCTGGGCCGAGTAGGCCACGCACTCACAAGACCGGGTGGGCTGAGCGAAACTGCTGAAATGGGACGGTCTAGCCTTCAGGTTTGCCGGCCTTGAAGTGGGTGGGGCGTTCTCTTGAAGTGGGTGGGAAGTTCTTGTGTGCCGCTTGGTGTGTGTGGAAAGAGAAGGGACGCCGCTAAAATATATTAGTTAGCTGAATACATGTATATATATTAGTGTTTCTGAGTTTACTGTTTGTTAAGAACTGATTACAAATCAGCTTATAAATGGCGATCTGTTAAAACCCAGAGTGGACCTATGAAATGCAACTTGTCCAGTAGCACAGTTGGTAAATCAACCTGCGATTGGTGCAGAGATACTTTTCTCGAAGCTGGTTCGAATCTCACTCGGTACGGTTAAAACTTATTTTACGTTTGTCTTTTATTGGATAAAAAATGAGGACTGAGATTAAAAAGAAGGAGTTTGTGAAACTCCTTCTTTTTTTTATCCAATAAAAGACAAACGTAAAATAAGTTTTAACCGTACCGAGTGAGATTCGAACCAGCTTCGAGAAAAGCATCTCTGCACCAATCGCAGGTTGATTTACAAACTGAGCTACTGGACAACTTGCATTTTGTAAGTCCACTCTGGGTTTTAAAAGATTGCCCCTCAGAAAATCCTTGCTACGCACGTGTAAAATAATCTGATTTGTAATCAGTTCTTCAAAAACAGTAAACTCAGAAACACTAATATACTGTATATTCAGCTAACACAATTTTTTTTTGTCGTTTCTGAAGTTAAATTTTAATGAGATATATTCGAGCTGAGGTTGTTTGAGATGACTAAATAAAGGTTGAATGAATATTCGCGCTGAGGTTGTTGTTAAAACGAGCTGATGACTCAACAACACACAGCAGCCCCGACTCTGCACGCAGAAAGTCCCACCCCCCCGCGAAATCTCTGCTGGCGCTATGAATTCTGGGATAGCCTCCGTCTGGAAGGATTCACGAATGCATCCTCAGATTTCGACAGGAAGTAGGCCGCATTCCTCGGCCGCATGAGGAGGAGTCTTCGAATTGGGACAGTCCTCCGCGCGGGGCAATGACGTATGCGGCCGACAAATGCGCACTCATGAGGATGCAGCCCCTGAATTGAGACACAGCCATAGTGACCTATAAGAGTGGAGGAAGGAGTACGCAGGTTGACTACATTCTGTGTAGAAGAGGAAACCTGAGGGAGATTGGAGACTGTAAGGTTGTGGCAGGGGAGAGCGTGGCCAGACAGCATCGGATGCAGCGGTGGCCGCCACTAGAGGGCGCTAGGGGCGCCGCCCCTCCTGGAACTGCAGCTCTTCACCATTTGAAGATTTAATTTTTTTTAATAAAAATGAAATAATAAAATAAAAATATTTCGAAATGTATGCATATATGTTTTTAGTTGTGTAGGATAAATATTTTGAGTAATGATGAGTTGTTTGTTTCAAAAAACGTTTTCTGATTGTGACGTACTTCTGGTTCTCCGCTGGGCGCCGCCTGCAGCTTTTTCATTGACTCTAATTAAAACTAGCGCATGCGCAGTTATGTCCCATATTTCCAAAACTATTAGACTCTTCAGGACGCAGGTTTAGCCGCTCTGATGCCTGGACTCGTCTCGTGATCGCTGCAGATCGCCAGCGTGTTTCCGGTTCGACTGCCGAGGAGGGAGGACCCTCTCTGTACACTCAGAGCTGATCACACGCAACTAGCAACGGTGAAACACCAGTAATGATTAATGGTGCCTTCTACACAGGTAAGCAAGTAATAATTAGTGAGTTTAATAAATCGCTACATGAGCAAACTAAGTGAGCTGATCTCATCTGTGTGCGTGACGTGGTGTGTGTGTGTGTGGTGTTGCGGTCAGTCACATACAGTAGCTAGCTACTAGCTGTGCTTATGAACGTTGTGGTGTACTGTACAACATTATAAAAGTTGCTAGTTATAAACCCGAATGTCTGAAGACAACTCCTGTCTGTCCATCTTCAGCTCATGAACTGTTTTACTCCTCAGAGTGTCTGTGTTAACTTTTGTCTCGTTTCGTTTTGCAGCAGTTGCAATTTTTCTGATGAATAAATCTGAATGAATAAATAAACTTTAGTTTTAGTTTAGTTTAGTTTGTAAAGGATTATGAGGAGGTCAATATTAATACTGACCTCTTTACCTTAATTAATTTACTTATTCAGATTGAATAGTAATTTCACGGATTCTTTTCTTTTTCAGTTTACCCAATATTTCTGTGATCTTTATGATGGATAAATAAAACAGAAGCCATAGAGTGACAATGGACACGTTAACTTAGTTGGTATGCCAAAGACACTACCATTTATTTAAAATAAATCACTAAATTAACACCATTACACTTGATTGACATGATTTCACTTTCTTTCAATTTAATACGTCAGCACACTTAAATTCAACACAACAGACTTCAATACTGGATGTTAAACATATTTAGTCTGTGGGCTCTTTAGCTTAAAATAGTTTCCAGCTTAGAATTGAGGGAAAAAGATAGGAGGAAGATGGAGAGATGGGTTAAAGGAAATTATCGTGAGCATGTTACCAAAGTGACACTTCTCATCCGACTTCTGCTAAAATCCAGGTACGTTTGTAAACAGCTCTTTACCTTTTGACGACAGCCCGGTAAGAGAGAAGACCTTGTAGCTTTTCAGATGCACGGGTCCTTGTGGGAACCAGTACCTCTGAGCAGGTTATTCGTTTACGTTTTCAACGTCTCCTGGGTTCCGCATCGACCATCAGAAAATGCGTCAGCTTCAGGCCTCTGACTTCAAGATAACTATTCCATGAAGGAATAAACAAAGTTTTGAGCTTACGCTCGTTCGAAGTGGACTCATAACAGCATGTTATCAGTCCCAGCTGGATGACGAGTCCTTAGCGCGTGACTGGTGGTCATTCAGCTCTTTGGGGAACCTCATCAGGGCATTGAGGTCCTCAGCAAACTCTGAAGCGTTCAGCAAAAACTTAGAACTTAAAAAAGATCATGAGATGAGAGATGAGACTTGTGTCTCTTTCATTGGTCCACGGACCAGTTGAGTAGTTCACTTGTGTTATCACGACCCAAGGTTACAGCCAGAGCAGAGGGAGATTTGTTTAGGAAAAGACAGAGCAGGCTGGAGCCCTTTTCATGAGAAACAACGGATTAACTGTCTTCTGACTTTCTAAACAAAACCGTCTGGTCTCTCTGACCCGAGACTTCAACTTTAACACAGCAGTGAACACCGTTTAACTCTTACAGAATAACACAGCTTAAAAGCACACATCATGAAAATGACAAAAGTTATTCTTTTGATCACATCAGCCTAAAATCAAAGATAGAAATAGTCTCTTTTGGTGACTATGTTCTCAGATTACAACTAATGGAAATGATTTGTAGTAAATGTCTTGCTTTACTGAGAGGTCAGTAAAGGTCATCTCTGGAACAGTTCAAAAGTACAAAGGTGTATCAAAGTGGACACGGTCATGCCCACTACATCTCCCCCCTTTTGGAAGCCATCGCCAGTCCTTGGGGATGGGGTCCAACACGAAAGGAAACATTGAACTGTCTTTGATCTTGAAGTAATCCAGCAAGTGGAAAAGAAAAATCAAAATTATAATCCCATAAAGTTTTTGGAAATTCCATACTGTTCGGAGGTAATCCCATTGCGAAAAGCTTTTACTCCCTTGGAAAACTGAGTCTGTTAACTCTTGGAAAACAAAGTCTGTGATCCTTTGGAAAACAAAGTCTTATAATCCACAGCGGTAATTCCACAGCAGTAATTCCACAACGGTTAGTTTTGTTGATTGATCAGCAACAATTGTTTTCATAATCAGCATGTAGAGGGGATCCCTCGATTGACGCAGAGGAGGCGACCCTTGGATGGAGGTTGAAGACCAAGCGTTGGAGCTGCAGGTCCCCACATCGAAGGTTGTTGGCTGGTTGGTTTCCAGTCAGTGCCACTCTGGTTCTATGTGTCATGCAATTATGTGGTTTTTTAGGTGGGCTTATGATTGGGATTTTACATTAGGCCCTACCTATATGCACCTGGTATGTAAGCTATCATGGTTTAGATCAGCTACAATTACCAATTAAGGGGTGGATCAATTCTGTAAAATTAGATATAGGGATCTATACCTATAAAATTTTGGAGGGCTTCTGTAACGAAGGCCTCTAATTCCAAACTATTCCTCCATTCATTACTTAGTTTAGGTTAAACTAAAATAAAAAATGAAATATAGTTTGATCTAAATGTCTGTTGTCTTTTAGACGAACGACGTAGGATTTGGTATTCCTAATAAATTTTGAAGTCTATGGCGAGACTCATCAAAATGAATAGGTAATCTAGAATAGAAACGATCGAATCGGTTCAATTTAGAAATTGTGAGACCAGTGTAGTTTATGGTACCTTGAGTAGCTTTAAACTACATTGACTCTTCGACGATTGAGATTTAACAAAACGAACTGCATGTTGGCATAGTTAAATCCATATCATTCATTAACCAATGTTAATACAAAACCTTTTTGGCTGGGAGTGTTCAGAACCAAACAATATCTCAACTAATGACAACAATAATGACTAAACAACAAGGAAACAACGTTTCACTGCTTCGACACACTCTTGTCGTCAGATTCCAACATGCTACACACTAGGGGTTGAACGAGTACATAATTTTTAACCTCGACCTTAACATAAAAAAACTCGAACGACGCTCGAGTAGCCGATGACGTCACAGTGTCTTATGATGCAAAATAAATAAATAAATATAAATGCATAAAAACCGTCTTTACAAAAAGAAAAAAAAGACCAACAAAACATTGGGAGCATTTATTATGCTCCTATCATTTATCATACTGCAGATAAGTCACAGGAAAAACAAAACTATTAGTTATTATTATTAATATTAAAAGTGAAAGTATACCGTGCGGCGCTGAAACCGAAACTGAAAAACAAATGGGGCAACACCGCACCACAGCCTGAAGTGCTGTGCAATTTAGGTTTACTTTTAGAGATTAATGTGTTTATAGGTTTTTTTAATAGGTCTAGAGAGATTAATATGTTGCTTTTGTTTGTGAAACGAGAGAGGAAGCTGCCGTGTTATATATGTGGCCTGCAATGCAACACCGCCACCTGCTGCCAGTCACAATCTACGGTGGTCAGAGAACAGAAAATCAACAGGAAATAGCGCATTTTATAAATTAAAAACTGTTTTACCTTTTTGACAAGACTGCCTGCTCCATTTACATCCGTGCGCACAAAGGAATCCATTTTGTGGCGTCTACTAAAAGCTAAAAGCTACCTCGCACGCTGTGAAATGTGATGTGATGACGTCACTACGGGTACTCGAGGTGGACAAAAAAGCCTCGATAGAAGTCAAAGCACTCGAGCTGTCGAAAACTCGGGTATTCTGTTAATGCACTACTACACACAAGAAAAACAGGTCTCAACTTTATGACCGAGGTCAAATTAAATCTCGTGGATTTAAATGGTTGTTAAGGTTAGTTTTTGTTGTGGGTTTTAGGTTTAGCATTTCTAAGTTCAAATTGGACAATGTGACTTATAGGGTGGGAAATACGGTAGTTTAAACCTGATTAGTTTATTTACTAACTTGTGTTTGGACGACCTTATTATCCCATGAAGTCGGTGAGTTTGTGAGATCTTTGTCTTTTCAGAGTCAGAGAGAGTCAGAGTCAGAGAGAATTTATTGTCATTTGCACCGCATGTAGTACATGTGTTGAAAACGAGATTATGTACACAGGGTCCCAGTTACATCCAACAACAAATGCAAGAGAAATACAATAATAACATCTAGGATTAACTAAGAGAGACATCACATCAGCTAGTAATACACTAAGCCCTAATGTAGTAGAAAAACATCATTATAAACAGCAGCACGAACATGAGCAGATGGTCACAGATGAACGCAGCAACAAGAAACAGATCAGTACAGTATCAGTATGATGTGACATTTTGCAGTGTTTATTCTTATTATTTATTTATTCATGAGTCTGACAGCCTCAGGGTAGAAGCTGTTTCTCAGTCTAGTGGTTCTACATTTGATGCTCCTCAACCTCCGTCCCGAGGGGAGTGGTGCAAAGAGTGAGTGTGCTGGGTGAGTGAGGTCTTTCATGATGCAGGTGGCTCTTTTTCTGCATCTGGAGGTGTAAATGTCTGTGATGGTGGGGAGACTGTGTAATTCCGTGTAATTTTGTGGATTCATTGAACGCCTTGTAAGGTTTGATCTGATTTCGATGTACCCATTTAGCAATTGGCTCTTTGCGGCCTTTGCTGATTTTGATTTCGTAGACGACTGAGGACACTTTGTCTGTTATCAGATGAGGTCCAGTCCACCTGGGCATTAGTTTGCGGGCGAGAGTTCCGGTCTCGGACCCTCCTTTCCCGGTTGCTGGGGCGAACGTATAGTACCAGACTCTGTCTCCCACTTGGAGTTCATTGTGAGAGGCCTTCTGGTCATAGTACGCCTTGCGTCCTTCAGCGGATTTTTCCAGGTTTTTCTGGGCGAAAGCAAAAGTGTTTCTGAGGTGTACATTCAAATCTTTGTCTTTGGCATGGCCTAACATCACCCCCCTTTGGTCATGGGGGACCACGAGCACAGGTGAGGACGTCCGTCCATGGGCACAAGTTAGGATGCCACCGTTTAGTTTAAGCTGTTCGCGCAGCTGAGAGAAGACGGTACACAGGAATCGTTTAGGTTTTGGCCAACGTATCTTCTTACGTTTACCTCTTTCCGTGTAATTCAGGTGTGTCACAACCGTCGGCGCAGTCGCAGGTGTGTCTGATTGTACAGACTGCGACGGGTCACTGTCGTTGTGTGTGTCTTCCCACTTCTTGACTGAAGAGGGGCTCTTTGAGTCTGTAAAAACTATGTCATTTCTGACTAGTTCTAGGCTCAAATGTTCCTGAACCAAGGTTTCATCGAAAGCTTGGCTGATAGCCGATTTACCTGTCCCAGGGGACAGTACAGCAACCTCGGTGTGGGGTCCTTGGATCTCCACACCTTTCTCTACCTGTGGTAGGTAATGTGAGTTTGCCCCCTTCTTGTCTGATGAGGGGTCCTCGTAATCTGCAACAATGATGTCCAAGTGACTGTCAGCGTTTGGTTGACTGTCATTTTCTGGACTCAGATGCCCTTGAACCAAGGTTTCATCGAAAGCTTGGCTGATTGCCGAATTACCTGTCCCAGAGGACAGTACAGCGTCTTCGGTGTGGGATCCTTGGATCTCAACACCTTTCACTACCTGTGGTAGGT
>JBBPBX010015770.1:12442-30160 GCA_038048925.1 Garcialebias charrua
GAAACCAAACCGTTCAGGTTCACAGAACAGCTGGCCTACCGCTTCTGAACCAAACAGAGACAACAAACCCTCTCGTTCCACACCTCTCATGACCCCCACCACCCAGGCCTGTTTGTGCATGAGATTCATTTTATTTCATAAAAAAATAAAGAAGAAGTATGCCACAGTGACCTCTTCTCAGTGTAAATATAACATAAACTATATATTGACAATTTTTTTTACTGTTTTGTGCAGACAAACCTTTCTTCATACACAACCAGCAGCTTCAGTGTAAACGCTGAAGTGTTCATTTGCCTTCTATCATAATTTTTTTGATCACATAGAATTAAAAGTTTCACGACATGTCCAATAAAACTCTTCTCCCCTTTGACTGGATTTTGTCAGAAAAAGGTCACAGGAAGGACACTGGATCAAATTGAATATACAACCAATGGTTTTTGAGTAACTTAAATATTTTTTTCCATGAGTTTTGTAATGTTTATTTATTTATTTATTTTGTCATGTGTTACAAACTAGGCTTTTTGACGAAGTTATTAAATAATAGAGCAGCACAGTTACTGCCTTTATTATAAAATGTATGTTTAAAAACCCCATACACATACAAAGACTGTATCATCTTAAATGCTTACAGGAAAAATGTAGTAATAAATAAAATATGTTACAAATATGCAAAAAATTATTACTGATTTAATACAAAGACCGGTTACCTTCTGTCCAAACACATGTTAGAACAAACACCAACATATTATTTCTTCATTTAAATATCATTTAAGACCTTAAGGTCTTTAAGACCTTATCATTTAAGATTGAAGACCCAAGCAGACCACCCAGCACCAGACTCGCCTCCCCACTGGATGAAGAGCATCTCAGCATGACCTCTGCAGAAGTAAGGAGTACTTTCAAGAGGATCAACCCTCACAAAGCAACCGGCCCAGACAACATCCCCGGGAAAGTGCTGAAAGAATGTGCCGATCAGCTCTGCAATGTGCTGGCTGACATCTTTAACTCCTCACTTACACTGGAGACAGTTCCCATCTGCCTGAAGACCGCCACCATCATCCCAGTCCCAAAGAGCTCTACAGTAACTGGTATGAATGACTATCAGCCAGTGGCCATCACCCCGATAGTCGCTAAATGCTTCAAAAAACTGGTAATGAACCACAACAAAACAACCATCAACATCAATGAGGACCATCACCAGGACACATACCTTGAGAATCGATCAGAGGATGCCATTTCCTCTGTGGTCCACACACTGCTCTCAACTACCTGGAGCAGAAAGACTCTTACATCCATATGCTCTTTGTGGACTTCACATCTGCCTTCAACACCATGATCCCCAAACCCTGAGGGACAAACTACTCACACTAGGACTAAGCCCCTCCATTTGTAACTGTGTACCGGTACTAGACTTCTTAACAAACAAACCGCAGTCAGTGAGGATCCACAACTTCTCCTCCTCCACTATAACTCAGCACTGGCTACCCTCAGGGCTGTGTGTTGAGCCCTCTCCTGTTTACTCTGCCAACTTATGATTGTGCAGCCACCCATCCAGGCTGTCATATTGTAAAGTTTGCAGATGATACAGCGGTGGTGGGATGCATCACAAACAATGATGAGTCCAGCTACAGGCAGGAGGTGGAACACCTGGAGAGCTGGTGCAAGGAGAATAACCTTCACATCAATGTGAAGAAGACAAAGGAGATGATTGTGGACTTCAGAAGGAACAAACACACCCACACCCCACTGAACATAAGAGGATCTGCAGTGGAAGTGGTCTCCAGCTACAAGTACTTGGGTGTACACATGAATGATAACCTCAGCTGGAGCAACAACACCACCAGCCTGATCAAGAAAGGTCATCAGAGACTCTACTTCCTCAGACGGCTGAGACGAGCTGGTCTGAGAAGCTCAGTCCTCACCTCCTTCTACAGGTGTGCAGTGGAGAGCATCCTGTGCTCCAGCATCAACGTGTGGCATGGAGGCTGCACAGCTGCAGAAAGAAAAGCTTTGCAGAGAGTGGTGAAGGCTGCACAGAAGTCTGTTGGAGTCAGTCTCCCCACCATCACAGACATCTACACCTCCAGATGCAGGAAGAGGGCCACCTGCATCATGAAGGACCCCACTCACCCAGCACACACACTCTTTGCCCCGCTCCCCTCAGGAAGTAGGTTAAGTAGCCTTAAGTGTAGAATCACTAGATTGAGGAACAGCTTCTACCATGAGACTGTTAGACTCATGAATAGCTAACCAGAATAATCACTGTGAAAAATCACATGTTGCTGCTGATCTGTTTCATGTTGCTGCTCATCCGTTTCATGTTGCTGCTCATCTGTTTCATGTTGATGTGTTCATTTGTGCTCAGTTTGGAGTAATGTTTTTCTATGATATTAGTGCTTAGTGTATTTTTAGTTGAGGTTTTTCTTAGTTCATATCTTAGATGTTATTTCTGTTTTTCTTTTACATTTTATTCTTGGATGTAACTGGGACCCTGTGTACATAATTTTGTTCCACCACATGTGGTGCGAATTTTGGTGGCCTCGATCCTTGGGTGGACCTTGGCGAGCTGGGGGATAGGTTGGGTCAGCGGGGGAGCTGACTCCCTGTGGGAGCATTTGTTCCTGCAGTTATTTTCTCCCCATCCCTCACCGCACACCTCCGCCCTCTTCATTTCAAAATTAATACATGTAGGGATTTTGAGGCTCGGGTGTACTACAACATTTTTACATCTCTGTTGTTCAAAACCACCTGGGACTCAATTTTATTACACACCTTAGACATTCACTCATAAACATCCTCATAATATTCACATATAGGAACTTGGGGTGGGCACTACGGTTATGGGTGGCGTGATGACACCACTCTCGCCCCCTGTGCCTGTGCTCACTTACAATGATACATTTAGACAGTAAGGGCTTGGGTTGGAGTTGGGGTGGAGGGGAAACTGGCATATGTCAGCCTTTGCTCCTTCTCTTTCCCTTTTTTAATTGTACTTTACAACAACACACATCAACAGCACATCTGGGGGCGGGGGTGTGTGTGTCGGGGTCTAGTGTTTTTTATTTGTTTTTGTTTTTTTGCACCCCCTGGTTCCCTGGCGGCCATTCTGGGGGTGGGGTCTGGTAAAGTGGCAGGCCGTCGGGTGTTGTCCTGGACTATGGGGAGGTTCGGGGCCTGTGGGTTTGCCGTGGGCGGGGCTGGCGCGGCGCTCTCCCTGGGGCTGCTTTGGCTGGGGTGTCCTGTCCTGTCGGCTGAGCGCGGGTTGGGCTGGATCTTGGATGTCGGCTACTCTCCACTCCACCCCAGAATGAATGGGCCTATCTCCTGGGTTTGGGCTGCCCCACGTAGGGCATGTCTTGGACCTGGGGGGTATAGAGTGCGTATCGGGATTATGAATGGAATGTGTCGTTATTGTATGTCTTTGAGAGAGTGAGGGTGTGGATGAGGGTGGGTCTGTGTGATTGTATCTGTGTATGAATGTTTATTTGTCAGGCCGGGACTTAAAAGTGCCCCCTCTTTGATACATCTGAGGCTACTTGGTGTCGCGCTCCCACCACGTGGCCCCCTGGTGGGGTGTGCCTTTGCCTGCCGGCGTGCTCGGGGCCCTCGGTGTCGGGGATTGGGCGCATGTCAGCTCGGCCTGGTGGGGCTCGGGTCTTCTGGTCCTGTCGGGCCTGAGGGGTGGGTGTCCCCGGTGCCCGGGCCTTGGTGCCTAGTCCTGGGGCTACGTTGGTGCAGCGGGGGCCTGTGAGTTTGTCGCTGTTGGCCCTGGGGGGTCATTGTGTGTAGTCGCTGGTGGGGCTCTTCCGGTTCTCCCCTATGGTCGGATCTGAGGGGTGGGTGAGTGATTCGTCCTGTTTGGGTGGCCCTGGGGGCTCTGCGCTCGGGGTCCCTCTTGGGGTCTTGTCCCCCCCTTTGTCTGCCTCAGGTCTTGGGGGGCGGATCTCTGATGCTTCACGGTCGCTATTGAATGTTCTATTAGAAAAGCCTTATTCACTTATGCATGCTCACAACCACACACAAATGGATGCAGGGATGTACATGTAGATATCATATGTAGATATGTACAGTACTGTATATGGGTATATGTGACTGAATATGAATGTATATGTATGTATACGTATATGTATATCTATATAGTATATATATATATATATATATATATATATATATATATATATATATATACAGGTAGTCCCCGATTTACGAGCGAGTTCCGTTACAACGAGGCGCTCGTAAACCGGAAATCTCGTAATTTGGAACGGCCGCCACGTGTCTCGTAAGTCCGGAATTTCGCTCGTAAATTGGAACGGTTTTGCTAGCGCGACTACGAACACTCGTTTTTCATCGAAAAACTGCTTATGAGTGCATAAAAATGATCGGAAACGTGTGTCCACATGTTTAGCTAACGAACTGTGGTGAAAAAACACAGAAAAACTCAGTATTTTTTGCGTTTTTTCAAAAAATTCGCCAGCTCGTAAGTCCGGAACCTTGTAGATCAGAGCGCTCGTAAATCGGGGACTACCTGTATATATATATATATATATATATATTTGTAGGTATAGGTACAGTATATATATTTATAGTAATCTACTGCAAAGTCATGAATGTTATGTGTCTTTTATGCATACCTGTATGTGTTTCGTTGCTGTGTTCTGTCATGTACTCTGCAGGATTGCAGACGGCGGTTGGGTGTGTTTGCCTTGTGCTCTTTTTGTGGATTTTTGTTTTGTGGTCTTACTTTCTGTCTTTCCTTTCTTTCTATAAAAAAAAGAAGTCATAATGGTGTGAAGAGGATGGCTGTAAGGTGAGAAGGGAGGCCATCTATAAAAGGAAAAAAATAAAAAAATAAAGAATCTCCGACTCTAACTGACTCAGATTTTTAGTTGTTATGCTTAATGTAAACATACAAGGTAAAAGAAACAAAACCACATTATTAATAAAGTTTGTTTTAATAGGCATGTACCCATAAATTTACTTTTTGTTACAGTATTTCACAATTAAATACAAAAAGTGGATACTTTCTAATTATTTTAACTCTGTGTTTAAAAAAAATCAGTCTTTTACATTTAGATTTACAGTGCATCATCATCATCATCATCATCATCATCATCATCATCATCATCATCATCATCATCATCATCATCATCATCATCATCATCATCATCATCATCATCATCATCATCAACATCATCATCATCATCATCATCATCATTTCAACTATAAAAAAAACAAAAGATGTACAAACACATATTCCTTGAAACAGGAACGATTGGCATCTTTCATGAAAAAGTTTTTTTTTCCACAATAAATGCAGACAGCAGCTGTTAAATATTAAAAGACATAAATTAAAGCAAAACGTAAACAAACCCACTTATGTCTTCAAATCAGTGTATGAATAAATAGTCCCACGCTCTGATCCAATGTTCAACAAAAACATTAAAAAGTAACTGAAGACATTTTTTTTTAGATTTAGACTTTGACCCATAAAAAGAGTATCTTCTTAGCAAATACATTTTAAAAAGCTTTTGGATGAATGATATTTTGTAATTAAAACACATATTATGGTATGTACTGTCTACTTTGAAAACAACTGTATTATCCAACCTAGTGACATAATATTAGTGAAAACGTATGTAACAGTACTCTCATGACATGAAGTATTTTAAACTGAAGACCAAAAAATATATATATTTTTAAAGATTGGCACATGATGTTTTTGTTTTATTTATTTAAACACATTTAAAAGACGCTGAGTGCAGAAACAAACACAAACAGTGAAACGTCATCTTCACAGTTCAGTAAGATCACAGGTATGACTTACACAAAAAGATCCAAGGGTCACACTCAAGTTCTGAGAAAACTACAGACAACATGAACTATTATTAACGCTGCACTTCAATCAGTACAAAAATAGAAATGTTCTGATACAAAGGTTTTTTTTTAAATAAATAGTAACATCATAAAAAAGAGTTTCATTTGAGAGAAGGGCGGAGGTGATTTTATTTACAGCTCATCTTTGGGGTTGATGTTGAGGCCTGGACCCCAAACAGATTGCGCGTCTAAAGCCTGGATCACCTCGTCTGCCTGTAGTCTCTCCTGAATGAAAACGAAACAGGAGAGTCGAGAATCAAATGAGAGAAACAGAAAAAAATACCACATTAGTTATTACGATTTATAATAGGTATTGGAGCCATCAGTTCACAATTTTTTAGATGTAGCTCATCAGTGAGGTTTGTTACTTTAAGTTATATCACAATAATCACCATTTAATAAAAGCGATTTATTATAGTAGTAGGGAACTTTCAGTATGTGCTACTGTGAACATAAGTATGTAATTTTACTTAAACACAACTGTGATGTACAAAGTGTTTTTATTGGGAGTGAATTCAGGGCCCTCACAAATGTTTTGCTGCAATAAGACAATGATTCAGACAAAAAATAAAGTGCAATAAGAAGGTGATTTCACACACAACACAGCTGCATTACTTACGGCTGGCTAATATATTGTATACTGTCATGGACAGGAACAACAAAACATATTAGAGAAATAAATTTGAATCTGTTGTTAAGACGCAGAACTTGTATGTGTAGGGTTTGTGTTTCCTGGTGTCTGGCCCCATCTTGTGTAGTGTTTATGTCTTGCGTCCCCTGGTCCTCAGCCCCTGTCTTTGGCACCTGTGATTCTTCACAGGTGTCTTCTTCACGTTGTCTAATTTGTGTTTCATGTGTTTCTGAGAGAAACGCAATTTCGGTCCTGTGTATGTCCTGTACATATTGCAGTTCTGACAATAAAGTTGACTTTGACTTTAAGCCTGTGTATTTGTCTTCCTTGTTGTCTTGGCATTGTCATTGTCTCCTGGAGATGACCTGTCTGCACCCTGTGTGATCCAAGACGTTTCATGTAAGTTTTGCTGCCTTGCCTGCCTTTTTATTTTGTAAATAAACACTTTATTTAATATTATTCATGAGTTTTCGACTGCCTGCATGCACCATTGTGTTTACAGCACTAGCTTATGATGACAGTATGAAACGAGGTGGACTGAGACGCCGTTTACCAGTTCTCTGTAGAGTGGGTCCAGGGTGAACCACAGGGCCACAGCACATCGCTGCCCACTGGTGACGGCCTTCACACCGTGAGGATTCTCTCCCCCTGATGAGAAACCCACCAGCCGGCCACACTTTGGTTTCACAGACGCCTAAAAGGAAAGACAAGAAAATACGGAGTGTTTAGACTTCACTTGAATCTATCTCTTGTGATTGTTTTACAGAATGGCACAACAATTATGCTCATTCTCCATATATATTTATATATAAAAATACTAAAATAAAACTACTATTTGTACTAATATTTCCACTTCACGGTTTTTCACTTATCGCAGGTCTTCAGGGTACAGATCCCCCATGATAAATGAGGGACTACTGTGTATATATACTGTAAATGCCTTTTCATTTGAACTAAACTGCTGAATTCTTAAGGTGAAGCTTTCATGGGGGCCGAGATGAGGCAGGACATCCAATCCGGGACCCCAAAGTCCCAGGTTCAATCCCCAGTCATTGCACATCTCATGGTGTCTCTGAGCAGGACACCCTATCCCCAACTTCTCCCCGGGCACCTTCAATAGCCGCCCACTGTTCCAGCGGGGGGTGGGTGGGTTAAATGTTGGATAAGAAATAATACATTTTCATCCTATTCATACAAAAATGAAAGAAACCTTCTGTATAATAAGGTTAACTTCTACAAGTAGTTCAGAGTGAAGTTTGATTGACAGTAAATCTTATTTCTAAGGAGTAATTATCCCACCGTGACTGTTTTGGCATCCATTTCTGTGAATATAAACTCCCCTCCATCAAAGTCTCCATTTAGATACAACAGGGCACTGAAAACACAAATGAAAACAGATCATCAGCAAAGACGATCCCAAGGATAGCAGTGTGGACCAAAACGGTTTCCCGTCAGCATCGTCACACCTGTAGTCTCTGTAGGTGTAAGCTGGCGGCTCCTTCCAACACTCGTAGGCGTCGGGGTCCAGCAGACAGTTGTCAGCATGGATTGGATGGCTCAGGTCATTCCTGTGATCCTGCTGGCCTAAGACAAAAAAACAAACTAGGTTTTGATAAATATACTAATGCAACTATTGAAATTATGTCCAAAAAGTGAGATCAGATCATAAAATTTTGTTAAATTAACAGATAAACATAAGCTGAAGATTTTGTATTTTTTATTTCTGAACTGTACTTTGGCACATAAAAATGTGATTTATATGCTACAAAATAACAAAAGAAACAACAACTACCCGGTAATGATTTTTATTTTCCGACTATTATCCATAAATTTCCCACCATTATCCATAAATTCCCTGTGTTGTAGTAGACAACACAGGGAATAGGTCTATGGAATAGTTATGTAAAAAGTGAAGTCAATGTTTACAGTATATTTAAGAAAAAGATTAAAACTATTTTGTTGAAAAGTTACATATAAGTTGATTAATATCAAATGAATTCTAAACGGTAAATTTTGATGAGTTATGTATTTTGCTGTATTATATATGGATGATTATTATTTGATGATGGATAATTATGTTTGAATTGATAGTTAGAATTGATTTTGTTAAGAAAGAGCAGATATGATAATAATCGATATAACGATCAAATGTTAATTAATAACGATCCATCGTTAGACTGATGGTCCTCCTTGATCATGTGAGCAGCTGGTTTTGGCTGTCATCAGCCAACTGGTTGATCCACTGTGGGAGGGTGCTATTTATAAGACTGAGCTGAACACAGCACCTCAGACTGAGGAAGTCTTTCGGACGAAAGACGAAACGTTTCTACAGTTTTTTTGCTTTGTTTTGTTTTGTTTTTTGCATGTCCAGAGGACCAGACTTAGCTTTTTTAGATATGATAACATTTTCTTCTTCTGCTTCCTTTCATTTTAAGTTTTGTTTAAAAAAAAAAAAGAAGAAATTGTCTTTGTTCCATCCATCCATTTTCTTCCGCTTATCCGGGGTCGGGTCGCGGGGGTAGCAGCCTAAGTAGGGAGGCCCAGACTTCCCTCTCCCCAGCCACTTGGAGCAGCTCCTCTGGGGGAATCCCAAGGCGTTCCCAGGCCAGCCGAGAAACATAGTCCCTCCAGCGCGTCCTGGGTCTTCCTCTGGGTCTCCTCCCGGTGGGACATGCCCGGAACACCTCACCAGGGAGGCGTCCAGGAGGCATCCTAACCAGATGCCCGAGCCACCTCAACTGGCTCCTCTCGATGTGGAGAAGCAGCGGCTCTACTCCGAGTCCCTCCCGGATGACTGAGCTTCTCACCCTATCTCTAAGGGAGAGTCCAGACACCCTGCGGAGAAAACTCATTTCAGCCGCTTGTATCCGAGATCTTGTTCTTTCGGTCATAACCCAAAGCTCATGACCATAGATGAGGGTGGGAACGTAGATCGATCGGTAAATTGAGAGCTTTGCCTTTTGACTCAGCTCTCTCTTCACCACGACAGACCGGTACAGCGCCCGCTTCACTGCGGACGCTGCACCTATCCGCCTATCGATCTCACGCTCCAGTTTTCCCTCATTCGTGAACAAGATCCCGAGATACTTAAACTCCTCCACTTGGGGCAGGACCTCCTCCCCGACCCGGAGAGGGCACGCTACCCTTTTCCGGCTCAAGACCATGGCCTCGGATTTGGAGGAACTGATCCTCATCCCGGCCGCATCACACTCGTGATCACACTTGTCTTTGTTTTATAATGGAAATGAATAAATTAAATAAATAAATATATAAATAAATAAATTTTGTACAAATGTTATCCACCCAAACTTTGAAAATAGAACTTAAAATGTAGAAAAAGGAGTTGCAGTATTTGCTCTGTGGCATCCAGCGTTGTGCGTTCTGACCTGAGATGGCCGTCCGACACACCAGGTGTGTGTAGGAGAAGTGAAGAGTGGAGTTCAACATGAAATAAGATTCGACGATGCGTCTCACTCGCTCGCTGGTGTCGTAGAAGAGGCGAGCGCTCCGCATCGGTACTCTGCCCTCGTGGCCGTACTGCAGAAGGAGAAACGTTTGTCAAACGTTCAACCCTTTCTGTGCGTTCGTTAGACTCGTTGGATAGTCAGCATACCTGCAGAGCTTTGAGTACCGTGGCTCCTTCAAACTTCTCATTGGGAGTGTGTGGGGACGTCCTGCCTCTGTAACCGTCTCCGGCCATGGAGACAGTCTGAAAGTCAACGAAAGAGCCACAAATGAGCATCAAACTTATATAGTCACATTAAACCAGTCAAATGTTCTCCAATCAGTCTCTATTTTTTCTGAACCGTGCGATGCACTGACATGCGCCAGGATTTTGAGCTCGGAGCACTCCTCCTCAGAAATAACCTGATCCAGGAGGACCCTCTGGCTCCCGTTCAGGGCCACGGAGTTCTGCACCAGCTGCACACTGTCGTATATCAGAGGTCCACCTACACCACAAGTCAATGTTTAAAATGTTATTCTGCTCAGCATTTAACTCTAGCGTAGTACCGTATTTTCCGGGTGAAAAGTCGCACCGCCCTATATGTCGCATTAGTCCAATTATGTCCAATAAAGTGGAAAAATCCATAAATATGTAGCTTCGCCCCATAAGTCGCATCTATTTTGCGTCACTACTGACGTGTCGCGTATGTTACGCGTCACCGCCGACAATCCGAAATGTGGGCTGGTGATGTTTTGCCCTGCTGCATATGGCGGCCACAGTAGTGAGCACCGAAGGACTTTACACGATTAACACGGTAAAAACAATTACCGGTATTTGTTTGCTGAAAATTATAGCAAAAATGTCCATCCATCCATCCATCCATTTTCGTCCGCTTATCCGGGGTCGGGTCGTGGGGGTAGTAGCCTAAGTAGGGAGGCCCAGACTTCCCTCTCCCCAGCCACTTGGAGCAGCTCCTCTGGGGGAATCCCAAGGCGTTCCCAGGCCAGCCGAGAAACATAGTCCCTCCAGCGTATCCTGGGTCTTCCTCTGGGTCTCCTCCCGGTGGGACATGCCCGGAACACCTCACCAGGGAGGCGTCCAGGAGGCATCCTAACCAGATGCCCGAGCCACCTCAACTGGCTCCTTTCGATGTGGAGAAGCGGCTTCTCCACAGCAAAAATGTGTCTTAGCTTAACCTTTCCTTAATAAATGCACGTACTTGTCAAATCAGCTGGATTTAAAAAGTAGTTTCGCTATGTGCGCGCGCGCGGGTGGGACTGCTTCATTTCTTTAAAATTTAGCAAGATAAACACTTTAAAAAATATATTTCTTAGCTGACATTATAGCAAAAGTGTTTCTGAGCTTAACCGTTCCTTAATAAATTCACGTAATGGTCAAATCAGCTGGATTTAAATTGTTTTGCTTTGACGTCTTCCAAACGGTCTCGCGTGCTGTGAAAATAAATTATAAATAAATCGAATTTTACCTAAAACATCTCCTACAGCTAATAGTTTGTAAATGTCCACCTAGTAATTACTTTCTGTAAGTTTCATCAAAATCTGTCCTGTGGTTCTTGAGCTACTTTACTAACAAACACTAGTTCAGACCTACCTCCAGAGTTCAGGAGGCCGGGCTGTGACAGAGTGAGTCCGAGCAGAGGAGGCTTTTTTCGGACACGTGAGCTGGGAACGGTCGGTGGACCCTAGCGGCCTAAAGTGGTACTGCTCCATTTTTTTCGTCAGAATGAATGGAAACTGTCATATCTCAGCCAAAAATTGGTCTAAAAATACATGTATGGGAAAAAATCCATAAATGTCGCTTCGCCCCATAAGTCGCAGGACATGAAAATTAGTTTAAAAAAAACTGTGACTTATAGGCCGGAAAATACGGTATTTCATTAGCAGCAAAGGGGGTTACCCTCTCTGAGCTGCTGCAGAACAACAGCAGAGGCGTTTTTCTTCTCAGAGATGGGAACATACTCCATCCAACCGTCAGTGCCTGAAGGAATCCTGAGAAAGAACAGCAACATTTCAAGATTTGAAACATCAGTCAAGTTACGAGTGCAGGAAATATGGCGCTGCTTTGAAAAGCAGTTTGTAACATTTCTTTTGGTTTTGTTCTACAGCAGTGTTCACGTTAGCTTTTCTCACTACAGGTGAGCCAACAGCATGTCATCTCAAATCTTCTTACCGGTTTGAATCATCCCTTCCACCCGTGCTGCTCCAGTAGTTCTGCAAAGAGGCAAAATTAAATCTACCAGCAGCACATGTCATGCTTTTAGAAGCTCCACTAAACTAACACAGAGTAAATGATAAGGTTGCACATGCAAGGCATTGTAGGAAGGTGCTATACAAATAAAGTTTATTATTATTATTTATTTGTACCACATTGTTTGGGAGAAAAACACAGAGAAACTTGAAATATGACAACCTGGGTGAAACCAGCAGGTGGAGGTGTTGGCCAGCACAGAGCTACACTTTCATGCTGCATCTATTCAGCAGGAGAGCTGATGCACATTAGAAACTTTTGGATCCATTAACAAAAACTAGACAGTATGTAAAAACTCTTACATCATCTCTCAGCAAAATGAAGTATTATTATAGCACATGTGTTTGCTGTTTCATACTCACAGTTTAACATCTGAAAACTGAACAACGTTGCAGATTATATCGCACTCACCGCTTCAGTGAAGTCAACTCCCATTATGTTGCTGCCGATCAGAAGGAGCTCCAGCTCCTGCTTGTGTCTCCTCAGATACCTCGCAGCTTCCTGCATCAGCACACACACAAACACGCACGTTACCTTTCAATGTACGGTAAACATTTCTCTAAAACTTCTCTAGGCCCTTATAACATGTTTGCAAGATTGTGTTAAATTATTGATGGGTTTGTTTTTATTTACAAAACAATGTTCAAAAACCACTGTGTTACCCTCTGCCCAAGAATCTGAGAGGTGTTAATACAATCTTTAATTATTGCTGATTTAAAATCTGTTCATGGTCAATTTAATTCAGAAGTCTCCTGATGCATGCTCAGTAACCCAGGTAGAAAAATCTAACAAGGTCAAGTTAGGTCCTCTGTCCAGAACACCTAACTTTACTTTGGTAGATTGATTCAAAAGTGTTTTTGAGAGTTTGCATTCACGCGCGCGCACACACATACATACAGGCATACATGTATTTTTAAACTACAAATGTGCTTTTCAACATTGCATTTGAAGAAATAAAAAGTGAAGCACTGCAAGATATAGCATTAATAACTGTAGACCTTTAGTAAAGGCACAATTGCAGGAAGAGGGCCACCTGCATCATGAAGGACCCAACTCACCCAGCACACACACTTTTTGCTATGCTCCCCACAGGAAGGAGGTTGAGGAGTACCGGTATTAAGTGTAAACCCACTAGACTGAGGAACAGCTTCTACCCTGAGGCTGTTATGAATCTCTAACCAGGATAATCACTGTGAAAAAAAAAATCACATCATGTTGCTGCTGATCTGTTTTGTGTTGCTGCTGATCAGGACGCGGTGGTGGTGTTGCCACTATCTATAAGGACAAATTTAAATGCAGACTTCTGCCCACTAACACTTACTCCTCCTTTGAACTTCAGATGTTTGTGATCGAGCTCACCCCTAAGGTTTTATGTGCAGTTGCCTATCGCCCACCTAAATACAATAAGGAATTCATTCAAGAATTCTCTGAATTCCTGGCTGACATTATTTCCACCTATACCAGTTTTTGTATTTGTGGAGATATGAATATTCATGTAAATTGTCCCACTGACTCACTGGCCTCTGAGTTTTTAAAGCTTTTGGATTCTTTTAACTTAACACAATCAGTTAATGCACCAACGCATCATCTTGGACATACTTTGGACCTTATTATTTCTCATGGACTGTCCATTTCTCACTGTGAAATTTCTGAGTCTGCCATCTCGGATCATTTCCCTATTTTTTTCCAATTTACAGCCCCACAACCGGCCAGGAGGCCTCTGGCTGCGGGTTGTCATCGCCGCTGTCTCACCTCAGCCAGTGCCGGACAGTTCACCACGGCTTTTATGGACTCACAGTTTTATTCAGTTGGTCCTGATGTTTCTCTGTGTCCCAAAGATTTTTTGTCACTGTTTTCTGAAACCTGCAGTGGGATCCTGGACTCTATTGCTCCAGTCAAGTTCAGGCATTCTAAACACAGAGCTGAGCCTTGGCTGAAAAATCCTACTGCATGTAAACTCAGGAGGCAGTGCAGAAGAGCTGAAAGACAGTGGAAGCATGACAGGCAACATGATTCTTTGGTTTTATTAAGGAAAACTCTTGTTTTGTATCAGAGATCCGTTAATGATGCAAAATCACAATTTCTATCCAATGTCATCACAAACAGTAGCCATTGCCCCAGGGTGTTATTTAATACAATCAACTCTGTTTTAAATCCACCCACCTCAGTCTTACCTGATGCCTCAGCCTCCACCTGTGAGAACTTTCTATCATTTTTTATTGATAAAGTTGCATCAGTTAGACAAGCCACAGGTGCACCTGCTACTTCTGTTTCTGAGTTTTCACCTATCTCTGCTGGTTCTGCTTTATTCGAACAGTTTGAACCAGTGTCATATTCCCTCTTGGACAAAATAGTTAAATCTGTTAAACCCACTAACTGCCCCACTGATTTTATCCCCACTAGATTATTGAAAGAGGTATTTAATATTATTGGTCCTTATCTTCTTGCTTTTTTCAATTCATGTCTGTCCCTTGGAGTTGTGCCTTCTGCTTTTAAACATGCAACAGTCCGCCCCCTTCTCAAAAAAACAAATCTTGATCCCTTGGTTTTATCTAATTTTAGACCCATTTCTAATTTACCCTTCCTCTCCAAAGTTTTAGAAAAAATCGTTCTTATGCAAATTCAGCCTTTTTTGGAAAAAAGCACACTCCTTGATGAATTTCAATCTGGTTTTAGATCCCGGCATAGCACAGAATCTGCATTGCTGAGAGTTCATAACGACATAGCTCAGTCAGTTGACTCTGGATGCCCAGTAGCTCTGGTGCTTCTCGACCTCACAGCAGCCTTTGACACTGTGGACCACTCTGTCCTTCTGTCTCGCCTCCATGATTTTGTTGGGATTCGTGGCACGGCCCTGAAGTGGTTCACGTCCTATTTATCTGATAGGACTTTCTCTATCTTGCTCAATGGCTACTCTTCCTCTACAGCCCCTCTTCTGTGTGGGGTGCCCCAGGGTTCCATTTTGGGCCCTCTGCTCTTTTCCTTGTACCTGTTGCCACTTGGATCTATTATAAGACAACACAATGTCAACTTTCATTTTTATGCAGATGATTTGCAGATCTATTTACCATTAAGGCCTGGATCCAGTAACCCAATGTGTTCTCTCTTTGACTGCATCTCTGAAATCAAACATTGGCTAAACAATAACTTCCTATTTTTAAATGACAGTAAAACAGAATGGATTTTATTTGGTAACAAAGATGCAACTGGCCTGGGAAATGTGAATATTAACTTCAGTGACAGTGTGAAAAACCTCGGAGTGACCTTTGATAAGGCTTTACATTTTGATAAACAGATCGCCTCTGTTGTCCGGTCTGGCTTTTTTTATTTACGTCTTTTAAAAAAGGTCAAACCCTTTTTAAACCGTTGTGACTTGGAGAAGGCTGTTCATGCTTTTATCAGTTCTAGGCTCGATTATTGTAACGCTCTGTATGTTGGTGTGCCTCAGTCAACACTGAGCCGCCTCCAGCTTGTTCAGAATGCAGCAGCTCGCCTTTTAACCAACACTCCTAGATGGGACCACATCACACCTGTTTTATTCTCTCTACATTGGCTTCCTGTCCGTTTTAGGATAGATTTTAAACTTTTATTATTTGTTTTTAAAGCTCTGAATGGCCTCGCTCCTACTTATATAACGGAGTTGTTAAGTTTCCCCGCCCGCTCCAGGTCTCTGAGGTCAGATAGCCAACTCTTGCTCTCTGTTCCACGGACAAAATATAAACGTTGGGGTGACCGTGCCTTTTCTGCGGCCGCACCTCGACTCTGGAATACACTCCCACTTGAGCTACGCCAGATTACTGAACTTGGCCCTTTTAAATCAAAGCTTAAGACTTTTTTATTCAAACTGGCTTTTAGTAATTAAATATGTGGTGACATTTCTGGTTTTATTTTTGCTTTTATGTTGTGTTTTTCTTGATTTTTAATCTGTCTTTTTAAGTACTGCACTGTTTTTTGTTAAGCACTTTGGTCACCACCACCGTGGTTGTGTAAAGTGCTATATAAATGAATAAATGAAATGAAATGATCGGTTTCGTGTTGATGTGTTGATGCGTGCTCATCTGCTCCCAAGAAACCCTTTGTAGCTTGACCAGGGGGTTCAAGGTTTCCCCAGACGAGAGAAGATACACAATCCCCACAGAGTTCTGGGTCTTTCCCAGTGAGATGTGCCATGAAAACCTCTAAGGGAGGCATCCTAATCAGATGAACTACCCCAGCTGACTCATTTCGTTGCAGAGGAGGAAGACAACTCCTCACCTTATCTCTAAAGCTGAGCCTCATGCCTTCTTATCATTCATGAATTCACCGCCCAGTCCAAATAGCACCAGAGTAAATAGATGGTGCATGCACAGTTAAACACATGCACTGAAACACGCTGTTCAGCATATTGTTTTTATGCTACTAGTGCTTAGTGTATATTTAGATGAAGTTTTTCTTAGTTCATATCTTAGATCTTATGACTGTTTTTCTTTTACATTTTATTGTTGGATGTAACTGGGACCCTGTTTACATAATTTCGTTCCACCACATGTGGTGCGAATGACAAAGAACCTTGAATTTACCATCTTTGCTTGATTAAATCCAGGTGGTGTTTATTTATTTATTTTTTATTACCAGAGGCTGTGTCATTCACTGAAATCTATTTTTTACCATTACCGTAACTCATCTATCTACCGGTATCTATCTATCTACCGGTATCTATCTATCTACCGGTATCTATCTATCTACCGGTATCTATCTATCTACCGGTATCTATCTATCTACCGGTATCTATCTATCTACCGGTATCTATCTATCTACCAGTATCTATCTATCTACCAGTATCTATCTATCTACCAGTATCTATCTATCTACCGGTATCTATCTATCTACCGGTATCTATCTATCTACCGGTATCTATCTATCTACATCTCCATCTATCCATCTATCTATATCTCCATCTATCCATCTATCTATATCTCCATCTATCCATCCATCTATATCTCCATCTATCCATCCATCTATATCTCCATCTATCCATCCATCTATATCTCCATCTATCCATCCATCTATATCTCCATCTATCCATCCATCTATATCTCCATCTATCCATCCATCTATATCTCCATCTATCCATCCATCTATATCTCCATCTATCCATCCATCTATATCTCCATCTATCCATCCATCTATATCTCCATCTATCCATCCATCTATATCTCCATCTATATCTCCATCTATATCTCCATCTATATCTCCATCCATCCATCCATCTATATCTCCATCCATCCATCCATCTATATCTCCATCCATCCATCCATCTATATCTCCATCCATCCATCCATCTATATCTCCATCCATCCATCCATCTATATCTCCATCCATCCATCCATCTATATCTCCATCCATCCATCCATCTATATCTCCATCCATCCATCCATCTATATCTCCATCCATCCATCCATCTATATCTCCATCCATCCATCCATCTATATCTCCATCCATCCATCCATCTATATCTCCA
>JBBPBX010015770.1:32005-48996 GCA_038048925.1 Garcialebias charrua
TATATATATTTTTTTTTAAGGCGAGTTACGCAGTTTCCGATTTCCGGTTTTACGGCGTAAACGTAGCGGCGGAGGAATTCTGCCCTGTACTCTCTAAAAAAAGCTAAGTCTGGTCCTCTGGACATTCAAAAAACAAAACAAAACTGTACTGTGAACGCGGTTTTACGTCATAAACGAATAGAGAATACGGAGGATGGACCGAGCTGGATGGCAGTTTTACGTCGTAAACGAATGGAGAATACGGAGGATGAACCGAGGTAGACGGTGTCACCATCATCCAAGTAGGCTATTAACTGTTTTTTCCCTTCATTATGGCTCCCAAACATATGTGTTTTTTGATAATTATGTAGGGTACTGTGTTAGGATAGGCTAAGTGCTTAGTAATACAGTACTGTACATGTATATGGTGCAGTATGTATGTATAGTCCGACTTACGTCGAAATTCGGTTTACGACAACGCGTAGGAACGGATCTCCGTCGTAAGTCGAGGACTACCTGTATTGCCTAAAAAAATAAAAAAAACAACTGGGTTTAATTTACTGAAAGTTAAAGTTAGTTGGGCGGACACACCCAGTATCAGTTTTTGTGAAGCCTGCTCTCAGCATACAGTATTTGTACACAACCACCGTCTTTATTAGGGCCACATGTTTTTGGCTCATCAAACTGAACTTGATGATTTCACCTCAACTCAGCTCACGGTTTTATTTTCAAATCTTGCTTCATCGTCGTGCCTCTTTCCTAGAAGAGCTTTCACATCAAAGACGCTTCCTGCTTTACTCACACACAAACACGTACATTTAACTTGACTGCCTCGTCGTCAGACTGGATACAGACACGTAAACACTCAAACAGACACACACCAGATAATGTCACTATTGTGCAACAGGGTGTGGTCCTCTGCTGATTGATTCAACCTGTCTGACTCTTTGTGGTGCACGTGCTTGTATGTGCCTGTATGCTTTTGGGTGTATCCGTCCTGGTTATTTTCATATTTAAATACAAAACAGAGTCCGATCTTGTGTTTGGGGAAACATCAATCTGTTTAAATTGAACGGTTTGATTTCAACCCACCTTTAAAATATGCAAACTGCAGGTAGTCGTAGTGCAGGGGCAGGTAGTTTTCCATGGGAGAAAGGCGGCCTGGCCGAGTGGCGAGGTCTCTGACGCACTCGTGTTCGCAGTGAAGCACCTGAGTGAAGTGATCTGCAACAGAAGGTCTTCACTGATGACATGCTGTGTGTTGAGTGTAATGCATGTTTCATTCAGCCGTTTAGTTCTTGACGACTTTACTGTGATGAGGGGCTTGTTTCAGTTTTACTCATTTTATTATGACACAACCTCATCTTAGCTAAATTTAAGTGAATAGCATCTACAGTGTTTGTGTTTTACTGAAAAGGCTTAAAGATCAGAGCTATTCAACTAAATAGGGGGCTAAAGTTATTGCTCAGGGACCAAACGTTCAGCAGTTATTCTCATTAAGTTTGTTTTACGATTTAAAACAGAGTTTTATTTAAAAATGAAGGTGGGCTGAGCTGAGCACATCCGTGGGCCTGATTTGGCCCCTGGTCCACCAGTTGAATAGCCCTAGCTTAGATTTATTTAGATCTGATTGGGAAAAATAAAGAACTATATTAAACTTAACTTCTGGTAAAATACTAAACTGCATCTTCTTTAAGCAATCAGTGGAAAAAAATCTGACTCTTCAAATCGGATGAAATGATGAAGCATTAAAAGCAACTACAGTATTTTCTGGTGTATAGGTCGCACCTGTGTATAGGTCGCATTGTCCAATTATCACCAATAGATTGGAAAAATCCCTAGATAGGTCGCACTGTTGTATAGGTCGCATCTACGTTTAGCTCTGCTGCAAATGTCTGCCACAGGAGCGCACAGCAAGGCTTTTATGAAGATTAACACTTAAAAACAAATTATTTGTTTGATAAAAATTATAGCAAATATATGTCTGAGCTGAACTTTTCCTTAATAAATGAACGTACCGTAATTGTGAAATGAGCTGGATTTTAAAATGTGTTTCACCGAAAGTGATAACAAGCCATATATAGGTCGCACCTGAGTATAGGTCGCAGGCCTTGGAGAAAAAAAACAAACATAAAAAGGTGCGACCTATACACCGGAAAATACGGGTATGTCTGTAAAAAGAGGAGAAAGTCTGTTAATCTTAATTCAGCACACACATTTCTGGAAACTATCTAAAAGGGATGAATTTTTCATATTTAGCATTTTTCCTAGACTGCACACATTTCAGTGTATCAAATCTGAGGCAAAAAAAATGTTTCAAGAGATTAAAAGAAGACTAAATTGTTTTGCAAAAGAAAATAAATTATACCATTTACTTTTCTTATTTGTGAATTAAAAGGGACATACTGTAGTTACAAGCGTAACTAACAAGTACAACTAAAGGTACTGAGGTTCCAGATGATCCAGTAAAATGTAGATTTTACTCTGAAGTGTTACACCTGCGAGATATTAAGACACAGTTCACCACAACCACAGTAAATATCACTTCCAGTGAGCACACATCTGAACGAGCAACAGATGTCTGGGCATTGTGCAGCAACACTGAGGTAGAACTTTTCTGGACAAACGAATCAACTTTATGTCTGGAGTAGAAGAAATGAAGCATATGCTCATAAAATGCTTTTACAGCCAGTAAAACAAAGCGACAGATCAGTGATGCTGTGGGGCTGACTCAGGAAATCTACAGCAGGCATTGTGCTTTTAGTCTGGTACCAGGACAAATTTAGGAATAATGACATAATGTCTGTGATAAGCTAAAGCTGAGGCTTTTTTTTTTGGGGGACTTGCCAAAGTTTCCAAACCTGACTCAAAAGTTCCAGAACATTCTTGAGTAGCGATCACAACTGACTGACTTAAATTCAATCAAAGTCTCAGTTTAAACTTGGAAAAGACCATCCAAATAAAAGAAATAATATTGGAGATAATTATTCAGGGAGAGTGGGTCGATGTTCCTCAGGAACACCGTCACAAGCTGGTTCAGGGTGTATGATAGCTTTGCTGACAGTCACGACTGCAAACAGTAGCTCTCTAAGTAAAATGCCTCTCATAAAGAGAGGATTAATTTTGCAACTGTAAACACATTTGTTGCTACTGGACAAACTGATGTTTCACTTTTGACGTATCCAACAAAGTTCTGTCAGGTCATCTGGATGGTGTCTTATTTTTTTTTGTCCTTCATCCAAAGGACTTCATCAGTCTGAGGAGTCACAACCAACTGAGTCCCACAAGCAGCAAACCCACATAGTGGACCAACCAGTTTGCTGGTGATAAGATTCTGGGGCCCGCCCTCTCCCCCGTTGACTCCTCTGAGGCAGCCATAGCCAAAGTGGTTCAAAACCCTTTGTCACTTTGGATGAAGAACGAAATGTCTCAACAACAACAACAACAACCAAAAGAAACCGTCCAGGTGACCTGACAGAACTTTGTTGGATTTTCTACCTGGATTAGTGAGCATGAACTTTGACACTTTTGACTTAGTTTGACTGTCATGTTGGATAATCTCTCTTCCTCCATTGCCGTTCTCTCTTGTGGTGTGCCACAAGGTTCTATTCTTGGTCCTCTCCTCTTCTCACTGTACATGCTGCCTCTTGGATCAGAGATAGCCAAACATAACTTTTCTTTTCACTGCTACGCTGATGATGTACAAATTTATTTACCAATGAAACCCAAAAACAGTAATCTTCTCACTCCTTACGCTGATTGTATTGCCGACATTAAACAGTGGCTTCACCGTAATTTTTTGTTTTTAAACAAAGGAAAGACAGCATGCATCTTCTTCTGTGATGATGCTCCCTGTAACTTTGGTGCTCTGACATCCAAGTTCAGACCAACAGTTAAAAACTTGGTGGGGGTGACATTTGACAAGGACCTAAAGCTGCTATCTGCGATTTCTGTATGACCAAAACACTTAGAAAAATGTTGAACAGGGAAAGCATTCTGCTCCCTCCCCCTCAGAGCCATATATGGCTGCTCCCCCATGGTCTGTTGAACTTGTCATAAGCTCCGCCTCCTGCTGCAGTCTCTCGGAGCCGCTGCATATTCTGTGTTTATATGTTAATAAAACGTTCTAAAAAAATAAAATAAAACCATGGAGAGCTGGTCCAGCACACCAGAAGACCAGAAAATCTGCAGGGACTCGGGCAGCAACGTAAAACCCGAGTTTAATTCTCTCGTGACAACCTGCCATTTCCTCATCAGTGCAGTCAGCGGAGGGAGAGGAGAGGAGGAGGAGGGAGCGATTACTTGACTTTTGGCAAAAAAACAAAAGAAAATTTCAGATAAGGGATGAAGAAGTGGAATTTAATACATGTGTGTCACATATAAAACAGTCCTGCATCGCTTTGAATGAGAACATGCGCAGATGCTCGCTGTCTGCGCACTGGGACAGGTGGGGGTGTGGGTTGGGGCGTGAGAAGCTCTGTTGAGGACAACTGGAATGCAGCTTTATTGGCTGATTAAAAACTCTTGTTTTTTTATTGGCTGGTTAACCGAGGGGCGCTCTGGTTTTTATAAATGCTTTTATTACCACCGGGAGACGCCAGAGGACTATAGTTTTTTTCAGAGATTGCCTGTCAAACATCTATCTTTCATTACATAGTGGCAGAGTGAAGAAATATGTTTAAAAAATAAGTTACATACATCAGGTTTAAAGTTTGATAAAAAAAATAGCGTCTGTAGTCAAGGTCTGTTTTTATCAATTACGTCTTTTATACAAAGTTAAGCCTTTTTTAAATCGTTTTGATTTGGAAAAGGCCATTCATGCTTTTATCACCTCAAGGCTCAAATACGGCAATTCCCTATATGCAGGAATCTCCCAATCCTCCATTAGACACCTTCAATTGGTCCAAAATGCTGCAGCTCGACTTTTAACCAACACCTCCAGACATGAGCACATTACCCCTGTTTTATTTTCTCTCCACTGGCTTCCAATCGATTTTAGAATTAAATTAAAATTTTATTATTCACTTTTAAAGCTCTCAATGGTCTTGCCCCACTATATTTGACTGATCTTGTAACTGTTCGTGAATATAGGAGAACACTGAGATCATCTAATACATTTCTCCTGTCTGTCCCAAAGTCCAACTACAAACGTTGGGGTGACCGGGCCTTTTCTGTCGTTGCACCCAGTCTCTGGAATAAGCTACCTCAGGACTTGCACTCCATCACTCATATGGAGTTTTTTTAATCTAATCTTAAAACCTTTTTATTCAGGCAGGCTTTTAATACCTAGTAGTTCTTTGTCAATCTTGCTATGTTTTAATTGTTTTAAATTTTTAACTGGCTGTTTTTTAATTTTTTAATTGTTTGTTTTTTATTTCTGTATTGTTCAGCACTTTGTGCACCTTCTGGCTGCTGAAAAGGGCTCTATAAATAAAGTTTGATTGATTGATTGATTGATTAGTTTAAACAAAACAAATAACATGCATTGTACGTTAAATTACTTTATTTCCAACTACTTTTACGTTTTATTGTATTTTTATTTATGCAGCAGCACAAAGTGGTTTCTTGTCCACATCTAATAACTGCAAACATCTTCTTTGTTACATCAATTCAAGCTCAAAGAATCAGATGTACATGGATTTTTCACAAAATTGTGAGCATTGCAATAACATTTCAGATGCTGGCTCTCAAACTGGACTTTATAACAGCAGCCAATTTGATCCTGAATAAGATGGTGGCATGTTTGCAGAAGTAAAAACAACTACGGTAGTTTAAGAATCACATTGATCCAGGATTTTGTGTTCCTTCAGGGGACCTGCTGTTTTGTTCATCCTTTGGAGACTCAACATTCGACAGGATGCTTATCATTTCCTTATGCTGAGTACTGAGAGGAGAGCCAGCAGAGGATGATAGAAAAGCTTGTGTGTGTGTGTGTGTGTGTGTGTGTGTGTGTGTGTGTGTGAGCATGCATGTGCAATGAGGTCACCCTTCAGCAGCTGCAGCACGAGTTTTGTTCCTCTCAGAGAAGCTTAAATCTGTTTAAGTCTCTCAGAAGAACAAAAATCACAACTGATTCTTGCAGCTTGATGGATTTCAGATTAAAAACTAAAATTTACACTCATACAGACGGAAGCAATTCTGTGAAATCCTTTTGTTTTCCAATCTAACTCACATGGCAGATTGTATCACTTTCACAAATACATGCATTTTTTTTTACAAATAAACCGTCTAATCACAGACTCTCCTGTAGCAGTGCTATGGAAAATAATCCCTTCATTCTAAGTAAAACAAAGCCTGGCCAAAACTAATTAGCTGCCTTCTGTGTTTATTCAACCCAACCGTGCATACGTGAGACAAAGAATAATAATAATAATAATAATAAACTTTATTTGTATAGCACCTTCCAACAATGCCTTGCATTGACCAAGGTGCTTAACAGGATAAAAGGATGAAAAAACTGGAACAATAAATCAGTGAAAATAGAATAAGAAACAACAGCAATAAAAGAAGGCAATGGAAATAAAAAATTCTACAAACTAAAACTTTTTGAACAAGAGGAAATAAAAAGGCAATGTAGATTAAAAAATGTTACATATTAAAATACCAAAAGTAATAACAGTTGCACACTGGAAGCTTATTTGAACTAGAGGAAATAAAAAGGCAATGGAAATAAAAAATGCTACATACTAAAATACCAAAAGTAATAAAAGTTACACACTGAAAGCTTTTTTGAACAAGTGTGTCTTCAGTCTGGTTTTGAACAGAGTCAGATCAGAGGTGGCACGCAGCTCAAGGGGGAGACTGTTCCAGGCTTTAGGGCCGGCAACAGAAAATGACCGGTCTCCCCATTGTTTGTACCTTGAGTGAGGCACCTCCAGCAGGTGTTGACTGGCAGATCGTAAAGCTCTGCCGGGCTGATGGGCTTTCAAAAGTTCTGAGATGTACAGAGGTGCAAGTCCATTCAGAGCTTTGAAAACAAACAGGAGCAGCTTGAACTGTATCCTGAACTGAACCGGGAGCCAGTGTAAAGAGGACAGGACAGGAGTGATGTGTTCATATTTTCGTGTGTTGGTCAAAAAGAACACTTGTGTGCAATTAGGCTGCAGCTACTGCACAGAGTCTTCACAGAAAAAAGGCCTGACTTGTGTCAACAAACACACCCTGACCAAAGAGCCAGCGTATCTACAGTGATCTGGTGTGAGAGTTTACTGTGGAAATACGCCTTCCCTCCACATCAAACATGTCTGCTTCTGTGAAGACCCATCTGACTTCTTTTGGCATGACAATGGTGTAATGAAACTGAGTTTAAACAAAACTAATACAGGGTCAATTATTGTTATTCACCAGACTCATTTAAAATATGTGTGTAATGTTTGGTGGGTGTTGCTTTGAGCTGCAGTTCTCTTAATCTCTGTTGCTATAATGTTTTGTGTCATAATAATAAGAACATAGTGCAGCGGATAGAAAACAGAGGGCGGTAAAACGCATCACAAGGAGTCCAATTTTCTGGATGTTTTATCATACAACGATTCTCATGTGAGGTTTTATCATGGGTTTACTTTTAATTTGTGCAAAAATAAAGCTGCACGTTATTTAATACCCAACATAAACAGTAAGCGTCTGCAACTCGTTAAAGAATAAAAGTCGATTTTTTGCAAATAACTACAACTGACTGCAGCAACAAATCTAATTAGGTCCATAATTAGGAGCCAAGATGGTGTAGTGGCAGGGCTTTCGACTTGGGACCCGAAGGACGCGGGTTCGCGCCCCGGCCACTACACACCTTGGGGTGTCTATGAGTGCACACCTAATTCTCCAGCTCCCCGAGCGCTTTCTGGCTGCTCACTGCACCACCTGGTGGTGGTTGGGTTAAATGCAGAGACGAATTTCGTCTGTGTAGGGTGCCTGTCGTGGTGGCAACCCTCGAACCCGGTGGTGGACACCGGCAGTGAGGGATGCTGTCAGGCTGAAGAAGGAGTCCTATTGGGCCTTTTTGGCTTGTGGGACCCCGGAAGCAGCTGATAGGTACCGGCAGTCCAAGCGGCATGCGGCTCGGGTGGTTGCTGAGGCAAAAACTCGGGCGTGGGAGGAGTTCGGAGAGGCCATGGAGAATGACTTCCGTACGGCTTCGAGGCGATTCTGGTCCACCATCCGACGTCTCAGGGGGGGAAAGAGGTACGCGACCAACACCATTTATGGTGGGGGTGGCGTGCTGCTGACCTCAACTCGGGATGTTGTGAGTCGGTGGGCGGAATACTTCGAAGACCTCCTCAATCCTACTGGCACGTCTTCCACTGAGGAAGCGGAGCCTGGGGACTTTGGGTCGGGTTCTCCGATCTCTGGTGCTGAGGTCGCCGAGGTGGTTAAAAAGCTCCGCGGTGGCAAGGCTCCGGGGGTGGATGAGATTCGCCCGGAGTTCCTTAGGGCTCTGGATGTTGTAGGGTTGTGTTGGCTTACGCGACTCTGCAATATCGCGTGGACATCGGGGGCAGTTCCCTTGGATTGGCAGACTGGGGTGGTGGTTCCCCTATTTAAAAAGGGGGACCGTAGGGTGTGTTCCAACTATAGGGGGATCACACTCTTAAGCCTCCCTGGTAAGGTCTATTCAGGGGTTCTGGAGAGGAGGGTCCGTCGGATAGTCGAACCTCGGATTCAGGAGGAGCAGTGTGGTTTTCGTCCTGGTCGTGGAACACTGGACCAGCTCTACACCCTCAGCAGGGTCCTGGAGGGTGCGTGGGAGTTTGCCCAACCAGTTTACATGTGCTTTGTGGACTTGGAGAAGGCATTCGACCGCGTCCCTCGGGGGGTTCTGTGGGGGGTACTCCGGGAGTATGGGGTACCAGGCCCTTTGATAAGGGCTGTTAGGTCCCTGTACGACCGGTGTCAGAGCTTGGTCCGCATTGCCGGCAGTAAGTCAGGCTCGTTTCCGGTGAGAGTTGGACTCCGCCAAGGTTGCCCTTTGTCACCGATTCTGTTCATAACTTTTATGGACAGAATTTCTAGGCGCAGCCAAGGTGTTGAGAGGATCCGTTTTGGTGACCTTAGAATCGCTTCTCTGTTTTTTGCAGATGATGTGGTCCTACTGGCTTCATCAGTTCGTGATTTACAACTTTCACTGGAGCGGTTTGCAGCCGAGTGTGATGCGGCCGGGATGAGGATCAGTTCCTCCAAATCCGAGGCCATGGTCTTGAGCCGGAAAAGGGTAGCATGCCCTCTCCGGGTCGGGGAGGAGGTCCTGCCCCAAGTGGAGGAGTTTAAGTATCTCGGGATCTTGTTCACGAATGAGGGAAAACTGGAGCGTGAGATCGATAGGCGGATAGGTGCAGCGTCCGCAGTGAAGCGGGCGCTGTACCGGTCTGTCGTGGTGAAGAGAGAGCTGAGTCAAAAGGCAAAGCTCTCAATTTACCGATCGATCTACGTTCCCACCCTCATCTATGGTCATGAGCTTTGGGTTATGACCGAAAGAACAAGATCTCGGATACAAGCGGCTGAAATGAGTTTTCTCCGCAGGGTGTCTGGACTCTCCCTTAGAGATAGGGTGAGAAGCTCAGTCATCCGGGAGGGACTCGGAGTAGAGCCGCTGCTTCTCCACATCGAGAGGAGCCAGTTGAGGTGGCTCGGGCATCTGGTTAGGATGCCTCCTGGACGCCTCCCTGGTGAGGTGTTCCGGGCATGTCCCACCGGGAGGAGACCCAGAGGAAGACCCAGGACGCGCTGGAGGGACTATGTTTCTCGGCTGGCCTGGGAACGCCTTGGGATTCCCCCGGAGGAGCTGCTCCAAGTGGCTGGGGAGAGGGAAGTCTGGGCCTCCCTACTTAGGCTGCTACCCCCGCGACCCGACCCCGGATAAGCGGAAGAAGATGGATGGATGGATGGATATGGGAAACATACACAGTTGACAGACAAAAGACATTATTATAATTATAATTGTACTGGAATTTTAATGCAGCCGTAAAGGAAGACTTCATTCTTGTCCTCTGAGTTTTTTCCTCATACCTGACAAGAGTTCATGTAGGCTGTAACGGTAGCGGAGGTGATCATGGCCCTCAAATTTCTGTGGACCTTGGCACAGAGCCCGACACTCCACATCTGCTTTATAGTACTCCACCAAAGCTTCCTCGAACAGAGAAACAGCTCCTTCGTAGTCGCCTCCGTCGTATAACTTCACAGCCTCTGCGAAGGCGCGCTGCAAAAACACGTAAGAGCTGTATAAATATTCAAAAAAATACACAAAGAAATCGAGTGGCCCTAATAAGAAAAAAAAAGTTAATGAACTTTATTTTCAAGCACGCTTGTGAACAAGTGCATTTTAACAGCCTTAGAATAAACAGGATGATGAGAGATGAACTTAGTTGCAACTAGGAAGAACAATCTTAGTCAAATCTTAAAAATACAACAATAAAAATGCATAATACATGATCTTATGTATCTACAGAAAGAGAAAAAGCAGAAGCTACAGTTAATGCAGCCAAAATCTGGTATTCAGAACTAAACCACAACAAGCACTAAAAAGTCAAAATGAGCTTCCAGTCATTAGACTGCAAGGACCATTAACTCAAGAGCAACACTGACAGAACAAAAGCAGCTGCACTTTCTTCATTTTGGAAAGAAAAGTAGAAAGTCAAGTCAAGTCAACTTTATTTGTAGAGCACATTTAAAACAGAAACTGTTATCAAAGTGCTTAACAACAACAACAATGGGAGTAAAATTAATGGAAAATCACAAAACACTAATGATAATACTGAAGAATTAAAAAGCATTTCAAACGTAGGAGCACAGAACAAAAAAAAAAAAAAAACTAAATCAACTCACACTGTGAGAAATGCCTGCGAGAACAGATGAGTTTTTAGCAGAGATTTGAACTGAGGAAGGGAGGTGGCCTGTCTGATGTTGGGGGGCAGGTTGTTCCAGAGTTTGGGGCCCATGACTGAAAATGCCCAATCTCCTCTGAGCTTCAGTTTTGTTTTAGGAACAGCCAATAGCAGCTGATCTGATGATCTCAGGACCCGGGAGGGAACGCATGGTTCCAGTAGCTCAGAGAGATACAGGGGTGCAAGGCCATTTAGGCATTTGAACGTCAACAGAAGAATCTTAAAGACTATTCTAGACTGCACAGGGAGCCAGTGAAGGGAGGACAGAACTGGTGTGATGTGTTCAGACCTGCGAGTTCCGGTTAAGAGTCGAGTAGCGGCATTCTGGACGAGCTGGAGACCTGGCTGACCCCAGCATATAGTGCATTATTCTTCTGACTTCCGGCACTGGAGGAGGCAGCTGTTTTTTTCTCTCGCTCCTTCCCTACTCGACCCGACTCCCCACCCCTGCGCGGCTTCTTGTCTTGTCTGCAGCTCCTCAGGAAAGCACCTCGAACGCAGATTAAGATGGATTGGGTTGTATGGGCAATCAATTCTATTGACAAGATTTCAACAAAAGGCAAGGCACGGGGGAGCCGGCCCATCCCCCGCAGACTGACCGGGAGGATACGTCATGGATTCCTGGAGCCGATGGAATGGTGACGCATCTCGCTCTCTGTGCTCTGTGGAGGACGTGAAGAATCTGGATTAAATTGGATTTATGATGGCAGCGCTTTGCTTTTTGGCGTTTTGTGGAGCACTGGCCTATCGGCAAATGAGGGCGACTCAGCAGGACTTAATGCCATGTTGGAGCACCCGAGTCTGATCTGCGCCGTGACCTCGATAAATCAGCTGTTTTATGAGCTAATCTGGAAGGTGAACATGATCTCTGAGGATCGCAGATCACCCGCACGGCTTGGGACTCTGGACGCTGTACTGGTCAACATCTGAGGGGTCATAGCTTGGATCAGTGGAAAAGTTCACGAATTGGATCATATTTGGATCAGAGTCGCCCTTACAGGACTCAATGCTGCAGAAATTACACTGTGTGCCTAGCCTGGTTTAAACCAGACCCTTGTCCTTCACTTCGCTTCGTACTAGGGTCTGGACTTTTCCCATTGAAAAACGTTTCTTGCTGGAGGCGTGGCCTCTGCTTAGGAACAAAACCATTGGATATTTTGAACAGGGAAAGCATTCTGCTCCCTCCCCTCAGAGCCACCCCCCGTGCTCTGGTGAACTTGACTGACAGCTGCTCCGCCTCTTGCAGCGTTTCTCTCGCTGCGCAAATTCTGTGTTTATATGTTATAAAACGTTTTAATACAATAAAATCAAACCATGGATCGCTGGTCCAGCTCACCAAAAGACCAGAAAATCTGCAGGGACTCGGTCAGCAACTAAAACCCGAGTTTAATTCTCGTGACAACCTGAGGCATTTCCGTGTTCATTTTACTCAGCAGGAGGGTGGAGGAGAAGGAGGTCGAGGGAGCGATTACTTGACTTTTGGGAGAAAAAAAACAAAAAACTCCAGATAAGGGATTAAGCAGGGGAAATTAATAAATTTGTGTCACATATAAAACAGTTCTGCATCGCTTTGCATCGCTTTGAATGATGCCGTGCTCTGGTGAACTTGACTGACAGCTGCTCCGCCTCTTGCAGCGTTTCTCTCGCTGCGCAAATTCTGTGTTTATATGTTATAAAACGTTTTAATACAATAAAATCAAACCATGGATCGCTGGTCCAGCTCACCAAAACACCAGAAAATCTGATGGGACTCGGTCAGCAACTAAAACCCGAGTTTAATTCTCGTGACAACCTGAGGCATTTCCGTGTTCATTTTACTCAGCAGGAGGGTGGAGGAGAAGGAGGACGAGGGAGCGATTACTTAACTTTTGGGAAAAAACAAACAAAAGAAAACTCCAGATAAGGGATTAAGAAGGGGAAATTAATAAATTTGTGTCACATATAAAACAATCCTGCATCGCTTTGCATCGCTTTGAATGAGAACATGCGGCTGCTCGCTGACTGAGCGCTCACTGTAAACCCAAATTAGTAATCATTACTAAAGCAGAATGTGGAAAGTGATTGCGAGGGGATCTCCAGTTTTTACAAAATCAAAAACTAAACAAATCAAGCTCTGTTTACATAAAGTCTTGTGTCCAAGATAATCTTGTACTAAAACAACTCAAGTTTTTAAAACCATTGTTTACGAGTAATTAACTCAACCATTAATCATATATATCAGTAATCATTACCCATGATGATCAGTATTTGTTTCTCATGTTTATCAGTATTCATTTCTCATCTTTATTAGTTAGAAATACTACTACTAATAATAATAATAATAAATTAGATTTTTTAACATTACACAATAATTGTCTGTATACTACCTGTTGTTTCTTACACAAAAAAATGACAATTTAATTTATTTTTCACAAATTTATTGCAAAAATAGTGCAATAGTAACATTTTAAACATGTAAATCTGAGTACACATTTCACCATGTTCAAGAGTTTAAACTTTAGTACAAAACTAAATCTGAGTAAAGTGCTAAGTCAATACAATTCTGCATTTAAGCCTTTACAAAAATGTATTTTCAAACATTTTACCAAATTAACCATTTTACTTTGATAGGTGAAATTAAGAATGTTAATATCTTGTGCAAAGGGGAACATGCATAACATCTTATGATCTGAGGTACCCTTTATCATTTTTACATCATTAATCTGGTCAAAAGACTAACATGGAACCCTTCAATGGCTTCGACAGGTAAATTGTCTTTAAAAAAAAGTGTCCGTACAGTTCTTTTATTTGGAAGCCTTAATGATAAAAAATTAAAAAAATAAACATTTAAATAATAATAATAATAATAAAAAAAATTAAAAAGAATCTTTTTTTGACAAAAAAAATAACTAGCATTGTGGCACTAACAATTGTTTAAAACAAGTAATGATGAACAGGAAAGTTTCTGTGAAACAGTTACATTACAACACTTGTTCACATTATGTTTGTATTTGAAAGATGGCTACAAACTAAACTTCAGCAGTAAAACAATAAACTTCTAACTGCTAAATAGGATTTTTTCCCCACCTAACCAAAAGTAGAGCACCTGCAGCGTTTTTACACAAGTTGAATTTTCTGTTTGAATTCTCAGCTTCAACTCAATACTTCCCAAATGGGGAAGAAGAAAAAAATACTGTACAGTACCTGTTGAATGAACAGGAGGGTACAGTATTTCTGATTTTCTTTGGGTAGTTTACATGGAGTTCATATGTGAGCCCAAAAAGGAGACTCACAGCTTCTGGCAGGGTCATGAGCTTTTCCACAAAAAATTTCACCCTCATTGACGATGTTCAGGCTCGCCGGGTGAAGATCTGATGTTCAGGCTCGCCGGGTGAAGATCTGATGTTGGGGTGGGGGTGGGGGGCACCTTCAGGATTCAGCAACAAGGTCCCAACGTCCATTTGGCCAAAGAACTCATCACCATCCTGAAGATAAACAAAAAATAATTGCCATAAATACAACCATTAGGGAATAAAATTGCTGAACTACAACAGACCACCATGACAAAACAGGCATTGTATCAAATACAGTTTATGCCAACATAATGATAACTACTGCTTGGTCAAGCATTTTGAATTTTTCTAACAATAAACATTGTAAAATCAGTACATGTACTGTATTGGTCTAAGGACTATTTGAGAGATCTTCTTGGTCCATTTTGTCACTATTTGACTGAAATAGGAAAACTTCTAAATTGGTTGTTTTTATATAATGATATTATTTAATATGGGACCATCGCAGTCGTCACTGCACATAAACACAGGGTTAGTCAGGGTGTGCTCATGAAGGACAGAATAAAATTCTTGCAGCAGGTCTTTTACCACAATCCTTTAGAATTTCATACAAATTAAAAAAATAAAAAGAAATTACAGTAGTGTGCTGTTCAACTGGAGACCAAATGACCATTAGAATATTATGTGTACCTGCTTATTAGTAAAGTGTGCAGACCAGCGTTTCATCAGAAAGGCTCGGTGGTGATGTCTCCACAATGTCCTCCCTCCAAATGTTAGGTCCACATTGTGTCTTGTCTTCTATTTGGCAGAAAATAGAAGACAGAAAATTGATAGATATGTTGAAAGGAAAAGTCTCATACACACAAACAAAGACACACAATTTGTTTTGACCCAGTATTACCTTCATTTTCTGCAAAAGCTGTGCCAAATGTTCAGCCACGTTGCCCCTCATTTCCATAAGACTGGTGGTGTGATCATGACGGACAGAATAAAATTCCTGCAGCAGGTCTTTTCCCACAATCCTTTAGAATGCATACAAATAAAAAAATTAAAATAAAAGAAAAGAAATTCGTGTACTGTTCAACTGGAGGATGACCATCAGAATAATATGTGTACCTGCTTATTAGTGAAGAGTGCAGGCCAGCGTTTCATCAGAAGGCTCAGTGGTGATGTCTCCACAATGTCATCCCTCAAAATGTTAGGTCCACATTTTGTTTTGTCTTCTGTTTGGAGCACAAATCCAATGTGGAATCCAGGGAATGTAAGACAGAAAATTGATCGATATGTTGAAGGGAAAAGTCTCATACATACAAACAAAGACACACAGACAATTTGTTTTGACCCAGTATTACCTTCATTTTCTGCAAAAGCTGTGCCAAATGTTCAGCCACGTTGCCCCTCATTTCCATAAGACTGGTGGTGTGATCATGACGGACAGAATAAAATTCCTGCAGCAGGTCTTTTTCCACAATCCTTTAGAATGCATACAAATAAAAAAATTAAAATTAAAAAAAAGAAATTAGTGTGCTGTTCAACTGGAGAGCAAATGACCATCAGAATAATATGTGTACCTGCTTATTAGTGAAGAGTGCAGGCCGGCGTTTCATCAGAAGGCTTGGTGTTGATGTCTCCACAATGTCATCCCTCAAAATGTTAGGTCCACATTTTGTTTCATCTTCTATTCGGCGCACAAATCCAATGTGGCGGTTAGACCAAAAAAAAAAAAAAAAGAGAGAAAATAATAATTTAATGAACTAACACAGAATATAAGCAAAATTCACTGTATCACCAGGAATTATTGTAAGAACCAACAGCCCTTGGTTTGAATAATCCCTGTCGAAGTAAAAAAAAATAATTAAACCATGCGGTAAATTATTCTGTATGCAACAGGAAGCTAGCATAAAGCTAACTGCTAACAGCATTAGCTCTCTGTGAGGGCTCTCTGTGTTTGCTACAGGCATTAACTACCGGTACTAATTCAATCAGTCCCGAAATAACAACAAAGGATGATCAACTACAAAGTACTGTAGCTATAATTTAGGGCAAAAATGATGCAGTTGACACTCCGGTGAAACATTAGCTATCGTTAACATGAGCACACAAAAACGTTATTTTACTAGCAAGTACAATAAAAACGGAATCAAATTTGAGCACTTAACATGTGTCAATAAACTGTTACATCAACCAGACTGACCTGATTTCAGCACTTCGTCACAGTAATGAGATTTTGAAGCAAACAGTCAGGAGAAACATGCACTGAGCTCATGGTTCTTCTTCTTCTTCTATTGAGTTATGGCGGATCGCAAACAACTTAGGTGCATACCGCCACCTACTGTGCACCAGGCAGGTGACGTGTTCACTGACAAGCCCTGCCCCAAACCAGTAAAAACATGTAAATGAGAGGTGTCTGTACTCAGAGCCATTAGTAAAGCAGATACTCAGATTGAGAAGTGTACAATTCACTTATTGTTAGGTAATGGTCCCGCCTTTTGCAAAATAACAAAAAGATTAGTAATAATAGCTTGACTTATTATGTAAATGAAAATTTGGGATAACAGTGCTGGCAGAGCCCTTTTATAGGACGCTGCGCGCTGGGACTGGTGGGGGCGTGGGTTAGGGTCCAAAACTCCACCCCTTCTGTTCTCTGATTGGTCCGAACAAAAATCTACCGGAGAAATCCTTGTGGGTGGGTGAAGTCCCAGACTGTGCAGTGAAGGGAAATGAGAATTGAGCGGCGCTGTGCAGGAATGGCGAGGGCCAGGCTAACAGTAATGTCATATTTTTATTAAATATGATACGTTCGTAGGTCCGGGCCACCGTAGGTCGATGGAGTCGTAGGTCGGGGGTTCCCTGTATATATATATATATA
>JBBPBX010015771.1:0-35093 GCA_038048925.1 Garcialebias charrua
CTAGAACAGAACATTTTTCCTTCTCATCTAACGGCAACCTCAAAGCTCTATCTGATTGTACAAGTAATTTATTCAGCCCAGCAACGGATGGAGACGGATCATCTACACCAGGAAACATCCCTAACCGATACATGTTATCTACCCAAGAAACTAAACGTCTCTTCTCACCAAGAACATTTTTGACAGCAACTTTCCTACTCCATAAAAGCCACAAATCATGTAATACAGATCCTAATGTGCCAGGAGCACAATTTTTCCAAGTTTCTATAGGTATGTCAGACATTTTAATGTTATACACGTGTTTTACAAGGGTGAAGTGAGCAAACCTCTAGCCAGGACCATGGACAGTTGCAATAGCCAACCAAGAAACTGCCTGTTTTAAATCACCCTCCTAAAACACCCAATAAAAATGCCACCCCAGAGCACAGCAGTGGTAGTCTCTATTAGACTTCACAGTTGACCTACTTGCCGGCAAATACACCCACTGAAACAATATATAAAATAAAAAATCTTTCCCTGTTGCCGTTGTTTGCGTGTATACAGCACTTTCCGGAGTACAGGTCGCAAGGGTCTAAGAAAAAATAAATAAATAAACAAAAGAAAGTAAAAAAATAAAAATAAATGGAAAAAAAAAAAAAATAATTTGCGACCTATACACCGGAAAATACGGTAATCAACATCAACTGGGAAGGGGAGGGAAAATGTGACTCTTAACAGCGATCACAGTCCCGGTTGTGAACTTAAATCACATGCACGGCGACCTGTGAACCCGGAGTGGCAACCCACTCTGTACGGCGAAAACGTGTGCTGGATAAAAGCCTTTGTGAACTCTACGGCAAGCAAAAGTCCCGGAGTTCACGACCGACCTCAGCCCCACAATTTCCCGGAGTCCAAATAAATAAAAAGAAAGTGTCTCCTAGCCAACAGGCCGGAGCTCATAGAGGGGAAAAAAATGCAAACTCGGCACTCATATGCTATCCCTGTGTGTGTGTTGGACTCTATGTGCTTTTCACTTTACTTACATGTACGAAACCCGCAAAAAATGCACATTCAAATGAAATACTAACAGTAGTTCACGTTATTTTCAGGTTAAATGCTAACACAAACGACCGTAGCTAGACTACGGTGTAATTTTGCCCACCCGTAGACAGAACCAGTATACAGCCAAGGTAAATTTAGCGTTTTCAATAGCAGACATTTAGTTATAAACGGAAGCTCTGCTCACCTGAATGAAGAAGGCGCCAGTTGGCTGCACGCTTGCTCCGCCACTCGTGGGGGAAGCCCCCAATCGGCTTCCGTTTCAGGCGAAACTGCAAACTTCTCACGTCGGGATCACCAAATTGTTGCGGTTCAAAAGTTGAAGGAAGGCTCTGAAACGAATGTGCAAGTTTATGCAGGTTTATTGTACATAATAAGAATAAACCTTACAGCAATTTAACAGACCTCACTCCAAGCACAGTCCAAACACACACACATCTTCGAAGGCGGATCACGGTTATAAAAACCCCGGATGTCGTCATCGCCTCGTGGGACCAATCCTGGAACCGAACCACCTTGGAACCGCCCTAGGACTTCCCCTACTCTGTACGTGATCCGTCTCTCAGCCAACAAGCTACCAGCTCTGTATGTCAATCATCCAGTGTTATGTCTGTTGAATGGTGCAGGCGTGTAACTGAAAAACTCTTCCCTATTGAAAATAAACACTGCACTAAAACCATAGATATACGGAAAGATCTGTGTTCGGATATTCCCGGAAATGGCCCGCAATGATCCTTAAAAAATCCCAAAATCTGGATACTTATCTTCGGCAGATCCAAAATAAATGTGGCTGTTATTTGTCAAGGGTCTGCCAAAGATAAGTATCTGGATTTTGGGATTTGGGGATTTTTAAAGGATCATTGCGGTCCATTTCCGGGAATATCCGGAAATATAAGTATAAGTATATGTGAAGGATACGGAGATATACAACATCAGCTCTTACCGTATATCTATGGTTTTAGTGCAGTGAAAACCCGTAAATAAAGGTTCCATCTTGAATATATTTTCACATTACTGTATATGGTGGAATTAAGTGAACATAAATCATAACACATAATATGTGTGATTCAGGTGTAATACTGATATACATATATTTCAATCAGATCTAGTGAGCAAAACCTCTTCGGATAATAGAGCTGATTGCTGCAGGCTGCTGAAACCGTGAGTTCTGTTCTAATAACTGCTGATCTGGGTGCACCATCGTTAGGCCTGTGAGCCTCGTGGAAGGACCACGTGGTTCAGCAAACAAACCAGAGACCTGCTACCGTTAGATTACAAAATATGACGAGAAGTAAAGGACAAAAGTCACCAAACTCTGTAAATATGAGAAATAGAGGACAAAAGTCACCAGACCCGGAGGGAAACAACTCAGTAGAAATGCAAGACTGTTGAGCTATATTAATTTACGCTCTTATGCTCTTATTGTGAAGAGCAGGAATTCTATTTCCGGTTTCCTCCGTGAGGGACTTCCCCACCCTTTCTTCTTCTGATTAGTGTACGAGTAGACGTCTTCATGTGAATAAATATGGCGTGTTCGGCCTAAAGAAAGAACCGAGCATCCTGCTTATTTTCCATCCCTGGGACGCCAGAAGCGCTGCGAACAACTCGCATCCCTTAACAGGTTATGGGCCCAGACATCTCAAGACCCAGGTGAGATGGAAATGAGTAAAATAAGCTTGAAGAACGCGACGAAGTAACGCGACAGAAGTTTGCGCGTGAATGAGCGCATGACAATTGACGAAGACAAAGAGCTAACGTCACGAAGCTAAGCAAGCTAACGCCACAAAGCTATGGCGAACAGAGGAGCGAATATATCCGTATCTCCACTTCTTTTTGATGGATGTGAAGAGAAATATGATTTATGGGAGACAAGATTTCTTGCCAACTTGCGCACGCTAAAGTTGAAAGAAACTATTCTGGTCGAACCAGACACAGATGACGCAGCAGAACTAGCTGAAGACAGACGGAAAAATGAGGACTGTTATGCGGAGCTAGTTAAACTGCTGGATGATAAAAGTCTCTCGCTGATAAGGCACGAAGCGGATGATGATGGGAGGAGAGCCCTGAAAATTTTGAGAGAACATTATTCAGGGAAAAGCAAACCAAGAATAATAAACCTGTACACATCGTTGACGAAGCTTAAAATGGCGAACGCCGAGAGTGTCACAGAGTTTATTATAAGAGCTGAAAACCTCATCACAGCTTTAAGAAATGCTGGTGAAAGCATGAGTGATGGACTGTTAGTGGCCATGGCATTAAATGGACTACCAGAATCCTTCAAACCGCTTGCTGTCCACATTAGTCAAGATGAAGAAAACATTACATTTACAGACTTTAAGAGAAAACTGAGAGTCTACGAAGAGACTGAACAGATGAAAACAAGAGAGTCTTCTGACAATGTAATGAAAACCTACACAAGACATAATAGACATTTTTCTAACAAGAAAAATGAAGAAGAAGCAGATGTAAAATGCTACAAGTGTGGAATTAAAGGGCACAAAGCCAGAACATGTTTAAAGAGAGTGTGGTGCAACTACTGTAAGAGTAACACACACAAAGAAACACTGTGCAAGAAGAAGGGGAATCAAGATGGAGTCAGGCGAGTTTCAGAAGATCCACAAAGAGGACAAGATCAGCTTTACAAAGCAGAGCTTAAACGAAGTAAGGATCAAACAGACGTCAACTTAAAAGGCATCATGGTGGACGCCGGCGCAACTTCCCACATAGTGAATGACATCAGAAAGTTTAAAGATTTTGATGAAACTTTCCAGCCCAACTCACACACTGTGGAATTAGCCGACGGAACCAAATGTGCAGGAATGGCGCAGAAAAGAGGAACAGCCATAATCCATCTACAGGACAACAGAGGACATCACCATCGAGCGCAGCTGAGGGATGCACTCTACATGCCTTCTTATCCCCACGACATCTTCTCAGTGGCAAGAGCAACAAACGGAGGTGCGATCATCACATTCAAGAAAGGAAACAGTCACATGATCGCAAAAGATAACAGCAGGTTAGACTTTTATGAAAGTGAAAATCTCTTTTATCTGCCAACTGTTGAAATGAGCAGTGATCAATGTAAAATATGTCACGATATGCAAACCTGGCACGAAATACTAGGTCATTGTAACTATGAAGATGTAAGAAAGCTTCAAAATGTTGTAAAAGGTATGGAAATCAAAGGTAACGTGACAAAACCTGAAAAACTGTGTGAAGTATGTACTCAAGGGAAATTTGTACAGAACAGAAACAGGGAAGCTGACAGAAAAGCAAAGTCACCTTTAGAAATGGTACATACTGATTTAAATGGTCCAATGAAAAACACAAGTCTAGAAGGGCATAAATATGCACAAACTTTCACAGATGATTACTCAGGCAAAATATTTGTGTATTTTCTTAAGAGTAAGAGTGACGTGGTACAAGCCACAGAAAGATTTATTGCAGATTCATCACCTTATGGTGAAATTAGATGCATTCGTTCAGATAATGGCACTGAATTTACAAGCAGAGATTTTAAGACACTGCTAATTAAGAATAAAATTAGACATGAAACTTCAGCGCCGTACTCTCCTCACCAGAACGGCACAGCCGAAAGAGGATGGAGAACTCTTTTTGACATGAGTAGATGTATGTTGATTGAAAGCAACTTACCTGTAAAATTATGGAACTATGCAGTACAGACTGCCGCCTACGTCAGGAACAGGTGCTACAGCAGAAGCACAAAGAAAACTCCATATGAACTACTCACAGGTAACCCACCTAATGTGTCAAAACTACAAAAGTTTGGGTCAACATGTTTTCCTTACAAGCAGGACAAAGGAAAATTAGATCCTAGATGTGAGCAAGGTATTTTTGTTGGATACGATAAAAACAGCCCAGCTTATCTGGTCTATTATCCAGAAACTGAGAAAGTTGCAAAATACAGATTGGTAAAATTCCAAGTCAAAACAGCTCAAGAGAAACAAACTCAAACTTCAGAAGTTCAGATAGAGTACTATAATCCTAACATAAACATCCAAAATGGCGATGAAAATGATGTTGAAAATGATGTTGAATATGATGTTAAAAATGGTGTTGAAAATGATGTTGGTATTGAAATACATACTGAGGTGGACATTTCACAAGAAAAGAGTGAAAGCACACAAGTAGATGAGAACACCAAAACTACAGTGAGAAGGAATCCTTCAAGAACAAAGAAGAAACCGACATACTTAGAGGACTTTGAAACAGATGATGCAGAGGACAAACTGCAAATATGCATAGACTCTTGTTACAAAGCAGTATGTGACATTCCTTCAACATACCAGGAAGCCATGACATCACCCAAGGCTAAACTGTGGAAGAAAGCTATGGATGAAGAAATGAAATCAATAGAGGAGAATGAGACATTCAGAGTCACACACCTGCCACCAGGTAAACAGACAGTGGGGGGAAAATGGGTCTACACACTCAAAACGGACAGTGATGGAGCAGACAAATTCAAAGCGAGATTTGTGGCCAAAGGATATAGTCAAAAACAAGGAATTGACTATAGACATTCTCACCCACAGCTGAAATGACAAGTGTGAGAGTTCTTATGCAAAAGGCTGCTCAGGAGAACCTCATCCTTCATCAAATGGACGTGAAAACAGCCTACCTTCACGCACCAATAGACAAAGAGATCTACATGGAACAGCCGGAAGGCTATGAGAAAAAGATCAAGGGTAATGACAGACTGGTACTGATGTTACAAAAATCATTATATGGACTAAAGCAATCTGGCAGAAATTGGAATGCTATGTTACATGAATATTTGACAGAAAATGGTTTTGAACAGAATCCAGCTGATAACTGTGTATACACTTGGGAAAGACAAAATGAAAAAGTAATCTTAATAATATGGGTAGATGACCTAATAATAGCAGCTAGTGATGAAAATGTGCTGAACAAGGTCAAAGACATGTTTACTAAAAGATTTAAAATGAAGAACCTAGGATAGCTGAATCACTTCTTAGGGATAGACTTTGAGAGTATTGGAAGAGAAATAAAAATGTCACAGGAGAGATGTGAGAAAATTATTTAAAAAGTTTGAAATGCAAGAGTGCATTTATTTAGAACAAATACTCTCAAACAAAGGTTTTTGAAGATAACCAGCACTCGCTAAAAATCTGGTCAAAAGATAGACATGCAAACATGTTAATACTGTATAAAGTATAATTTCACAGGAGAAATTGTCAACAAAGGGAAAATATATTTGACATGTGAAGGGACAAATGTTTATTTTCTTTGTTGTACATATATTAAGGTGAAAAGGTTAATTTGTGTTTGTATTTTTATGAGCCAGGGACATAAGAGCGAGTGGGGGTGTTGAGCTATATTAATTTACGCTCTTATGCTCTTATTGTGAAGAGCAGGAATTCTATTTCCGGTTTCCTCCGTGAGGGACTTCCCCACCCTTTCTTCTTCTGTTAGTGTACGAGTAGACGTCTTCGTGTGAATAAATATGGCGTGTTCGGCCTAAAGAAAGAACCGAGCATCCTGCTTATTTTCCATCCCTGGGACGCCAGAAGCGCTGCGAACAACTCGCATCCCTTAACAAAGACTTTAAAGAATCACTCAACTTTATGAGTGGACAAATAGAAAATTTAACAAAAAAAATGGATTCCCAGGCCGGTCTGGTTAAAGAAATAAGAGAACTGAAAGAACTGATAATTAGCAAAGACAATAAAATTGCTGAACTAGAACGAAAAATAGAGGACTTAGAACAATACACAAAGCAAGACAACGTGGTGATCTCAGGACTTGATGTTAGTAAGTGTCAGACATATGCAAGAACTCTTACCAACAAAGACCCAACTGAGAATGCATCTCAGGAAGAACAAGAGACTCTGGAGGAACATGTAGTTACTTTCTTACAGGACATGAACATTAACATAGACTATGGGGACATTTCGTTCTGTCACACCCTGCCCAGTAATTCACCAAGATTCAAACCGTCAGTAGTCGTCAAGTTCATTAGCAGGAATACAAAAAACTATGTTATGCAGAATAAAAGAAATCTGCAGGGATCAAAAGTTTACATAAATGAACATCTAACCAAAAAAAATGGAAAAATTGCAAAGGAAGCAAGGTGGTTAAAAAACAATAGCATCAACATGGACAAGAAATGGATACATCTTTATCAAAACAAAGGAAGGGTCTCAGCCTAAAATGATAAAAGAGCTGACGGATCTGGATGAACACAGGAGATGAAAAATTACAAATCAATGAAGCAACTCACACTCAAAATGGATAAAATATACAGTGAAATGAACAAATACATTAGAACATGACAACATACGAAGACTCAGAACCTAAAATATATAATGTTGAAAATGTGATTGATGCAAAAAAAATTCCTGTAATAAAAGATAGCGAATATTATAATGAAGAGCAGTTTAATGACATCAATATATCAAATGGAGTTCTCTCTATTATTCACTTTAATAGCAGAAGTATAAATGCAAACATATCCAAAATAACAGATTACTTAAAACAGTTAAATAGAACTTTTACAATAATAGCGCTGTCAGAGACATGGCTCAATGATGATAACACAAGTAATATTCACATCGAGGGATATGAACAAAAATAATAAAAGAGGTGGTGGAGTCGCTCTATTTGTCAATAATGAAATAAAATGTAAATTAAATAGTGAAATGTCAATAATAGTTGATAATATTATGGAAATGATAACAATAGAAATAATAAACAAAAACGATAAAAACATAATAATAAGTTGTGTATATAGATCACCAGGAGCAAATATAGAAATATTCACGGATAAAATCTTGGAGCTAATGGAGAAGAGTTTTAATAAAAATGTTTTTTTGTGTGGAGACTTTAACATTGATATGGGAAATAAAACAGATTCAAATAACATAAGCACATTTATAAACTCAATGTACAGTTTAAATATGTATCCATTGATATCAAAGCCAACAAGAATTACAACTCATAGTGCCACAATAATTGATAATATTTTCACAAATATAACAAATGGGGACGTGATAGGTGGTATCTTAACGACCGACTTAAGTGATCATTTACCAGTTTTCACAATCTATAAAAATGATCAAAGCATCACAAAAGCAGTCACAATGAAGAAAAAGATCATAAACACGTCAAAAAAAGTTTTGGAAAAATTGAAAGAGGATCTAGATAAACAAGACTGGAATGATGTGTATGTTGATGATGCGAACAGAGCATATGATGAGTTTATGAATATCCTGGAAGCTCTGTATGAAAAGAATTGTGTGCAAACAAATTACACAAAGAGAAATACGATTGATCAACCATGGATGACAAAAGGGTTGAGAAATGCTTGTAAAAAAAAGAATTATTTGTATTCATGTTTCTTGAAATTGCGAAGTCAGAGCGCTGAAGAAAAATATAAAAAGTATAAAAATAAATTAGTAGGGATTATAAGGAAACATAAGAAAGAATATTATAGTAAATTATTAGATAAAAGTAATGGTGATATGAAAGCAACATGGCGAGTAATGAATAGTGTCCTGAAGAATCATAAAGCAAAAACTGGTATTTCAAAATATTTTGTAAAAGACAACGATGAAATTCATGATGAAAATGAAATTGTAAATGGATTTAATCAATATTTTGTGAATGTTGGATCAAGCCTTGCAGCTAAGATACCAAAAGTAGATAAAAATGTGATCCACTCAATTACAGGTTGTGCAAATAGTATTTTTCTAAATGGAACTAACAAAGAGGAAATAATGAATGTAGTAAAACATCTTACAGACAAGAGATCGAAAGACTGGGTGGACATGGATATGATGTTTGTGAAGGACATAATGAGCCATGTTATTGAGCCGTTCACATACATATGTAACTTATCATTTTCAACAGGAATATTTCCAGATAATATGAAAGTAGCTAAGGTCGTTCCTCTTTTTAAAAATGGTGATAAATGTGTATTCAACAATTATAGACCTATATCCTTGTTACCACAGTTTTCAAAAATTCTTGAAAAACTATTTGTAAACAGACTAGATCAATTTATAGATAAACAAAATATTCTAAGCAACAGTCAGTATGGGTTTAGATAAAAAACTACATCAATGGCTCTCATGGAATTAATGGAACAAATAACTACTGCTGTCGATCAAAAACAATATTGTATCAGTATTTTTGTTGATTTAAAAAAAGCATTCGATACTATTGATCACACCATTCTCCTTGAAAAACTGAACAAATATGGTATTAGAGGACCAGCATTACAGTGGGTATCTAGCTACTTAAAAGATAGGAAACAATTTGTACAAATAAATGATGTAAGATCTGACCTCTGTAATATCACATGTGGAGTTCCCCAAGGCTCTGTACTTGGACCAAAGCTTTTTATTTTATATGTGAATGACTTGGTAAATGTGTCAGGACTCCTTAAATGTGTACTTTTTGCTGATGATACCACTTTTTTCTGTTTAGGTGAAGATATAGAACAAATGGAATTGATAAAGACAGAATTTGTCAAGATACAAACTTGGTTTAAAATAAATAAATTATCATTAAATCTAGAAAAAACTAATTACATGATATTCGGTAATAAAAAGAAAACTGTTGATGTTCCACTCAAAATTGAGGATGTTGAGATTTGTAGAGTGAGTGAGGTGAAGTTTTTGGGTGTTATCATTGATGACAAACTGACATGGAAACAACACATAAATTCTGTAAGAATAAAAATAGCTAAATCGATTGCAGTACTGTACAAAGTCAGAGACCTATTGAATGATAAAGCTCTGTATTTGTTGTATAACACAATCATTGTTCCACACTTAATCTATTGTATTGATGTTTGGGGGAATGCGTGTAAAACAATCACAAAGCCTATTTTTGTATTACAGAAAAGAGCTGTAAGAATTATCACTAGAAAACATTACCGTCATCCATCAAGTACATTATTTTATCAACTGAAGTTATTGAAGTTCCATGATTTGGTAGACTATAATATTTTATCAGTTATGTATAGGGCTCAAAATAATGCATTACCTTTAAATATCCAAATGCACTTTGTTAAAAGACAAAGTTGTTATAATCTTAAGGGGACAGAGTTGTTTGTAAAACCACAATTCAGAACCAGTTTGAAGGGACGTTCTACCTCAATCCAGGGAATTAGATTATGGAATGGCTTGGAGAATGTAGTTAAAAATGCCAAGTCAATGTTTACATTTAAGAAAATGATCAAAACAAATGTGTTAAAAAAATATATGAAATAGCGTAATGTGTATTGTATTAGTTAGAAAATTAGAAAGAGTTAGTCATTTTGTACTGTTGGTTGAAGATTATTATTGTTTAATCTGATTGTTGGAAAAAGTTGGTTGAAGATTATTATTGTTTACATGGTTGATTATTGTTGTTTAATCTGATTGTTGGAAGTAAGGGGCAGATATAATAAGATTTATTCTTCTTTCTGCTACCTTTCATTTTTTTATATTTTGTACAATATCATTTATGAGATTGTCTTGTATTGTTTCTTTTGTAAAAAAAATGAACAAATTTAATAAACATAAACATAAACATCTCTACTTCATAACTAAGAAATATTTTGAAAAGAGATTTTGTTTTTGAAAGGTTGTTTAAATTAGTTGACTTTAACCCAAAAGGCACCCACAGAACCTTTAGGTAATCTTGTTTTAACGGATGGGGACTTAAAATTTAAAAAAAGGAGCATTTTTACATGGAAACTCAGCAATCTGTTCTATCCTCCAAAAGTCACAGGAGAGAGCACAACCAGAGCGATGTCCTCTTCATGTTATGTACGATACTAGTGCTTCTCCTCTGAATGAAAAGATCAACTCTGTTTCCAAACTGCTGACATGACAAACGCTGCCTGAACATTTATTAATGAGGTTACACTGACTCCTAACGCTTCATCAACACCACTGCACACACAGAGAAAACAATCTGTACCATTTCCCTCTTGTTGTAAATAACAACGGGCAGCTAAATAGCTGAGTTATTTACGGATGCAACCAAATTTGTTTGTAACCTCTTGTGAAAGTAAATAGCTTGAAATTGTCAAAAGTCATAAAAAGCAAAATACAGTACTACCAATAATAATAAATTTAAAAAATCAAACAATGAAAATAAGTCCTTACCTCTGATATTTGGTTGAACCTAATCCTGTCGATTTAAAGTGTGGCAGGTAGTCACAGGGCTGTTTGGTATAATGATGTGTAATACACGGAACATGGAGCACAGAAAACTGAGGGCATGTCTCAGGAGCTTAAAAAGAAAATGATTAAAGGTAAAGGCTATAAGAACATCTCCAAGCAGCTTGATGTTTCTCAGACTGTGCTCAGATTATTCAGAAAGTTGAGGTCCACAGGACTGAAGACAACCTCTCTGGACTGCTAGAGAAAAACTGATGACCAACTTAAGAGACAAATACAAAATAATTATGGGAAACCAAAGAGCCCAAAACAACTTCCAATGAGATTAAAGGTGAGTGCCAAGGTCAAATACATTAATGTCAGATCACATCACGGGTCTCTGTTTGAGACAAAGAAGATGAGGAAACCAATTACCGGACTTGCCGCCGTACATGTCACACACTGATACGACATAAGTCATATCAGTCCAAATATACACAAATATACAATAAAGTGAAAAACAAACAAACAAACAAAAAACATAAATATGTTGCTTTGCCATATAAGTTGTATCTATTATGTCAACGCTGACAACCCAGAAATGTGAGCCGGTGTTGTGCCAAAAATCATTTGGCTGCCAAATGGTGGGTGCGGGAGCGTGCACGCGAGGACTTTAACAAGAATTTAACAAGATTAACACTTAAAACCAATTATTTGTTTGCTCGACATTATAGTAAAGGTGTGTCTCAGTTGAACTTTTCCTTAATAAATGCACTTTAATGGTCAAATCAGCTGCATTTCACCTGGGCGTTGTGGCAAAATGCAGCTTATTTGACGTTTGCTCCAGGAGTTCCGGAGCGAGACAAAAGTGGCTTGGTATGGCAAGCCAAGTGTCTCACTAATAGTCACGTTTACCTATTAATCAGACACTTAGCTTGCCATATTAGTCGAGGGTCCTCTAGCCACTGAAAATGTTAATGTTCAATATTTTCCAAGTCAGAATGAATGAAATCGTCAGATCTCAGCCAAAATGTGGTTTATAAATATGAGAAAAACATAAATAAGTCACTTCGTTGTGTAAGTCACAAGGCATGCTAATTTATGCCAAACAGTGCAACTTATACAGTGAAAAGTATGGTAATAAAAAAATGAGAAGGGAATTTGACAAAATGCATTCAGACAAGCCACAAAGATTCTGGTAGAATGTCATTTAGAACAATGAGACAAAACTGAAACGTTTGGGCAACAAGTCTCATCAGCTCTGTGTTCACAGACCCAAGAATGAAACAGAGAAAAGACAAACGTGCCTACAAGGAAACATGGAGAAGGCCCGGTTCTGTTCTGGAAGCTATCCTGAATCTGTTCAGGGTACTGAAGACTATCAAGACATTCTGAAGGTAAATGTACTGCCCAGTCTCAGAAAGCTTGGTCTCGGTCTCAGGTCATGATGCTCCAGAACAATAGTGAACCAAAACACAGAGCTAAAACACCAACAGCTGAGAACAGATTATTCTGAAGTGGTCTTCTGAGCCCTGACTGAACATCGGTGAAGAACATCTGGAGAAGGAGCCCTTCAAACCTGAGACAGCTGGAGTGGCCCAAAATCCCCGAATTATCAAGTGGCCACGTGATAACGTTGTTCTATGTTTCACGTTCACGCTCCGTGGATTCACTTGTCACTTCTCCTGAGCCGCGCGCCTGCTGTCAGACTGTCCTCGATCTGAATTAAATTGAATGTGAAATCAGCTTAAATATAAGGATATATCCAAGGTGTGCTGTAACATTAGTTTTACGTTGTATATTTCACGTTCACGCTCCGTGGATTCACCTGTCACTTCCTCCTTGAGCAGACGCAGCACCTGCTGTCAGACTGTCCCTCTGAGGAGCGGTGGTTCGCTTAGGGACCGTCAACAAATTACTGTATTTTCAGAGTATTTGTGAAAGCAGCACCATGTATCATAAATAAAGTTTCTCAGTATTCTGCATGTTAATAAATCATGAATTTTCTCACCATTTAAAATCCAGAAGAACAAGGTGGCACTTGTGTTTCAAAAGTACTGTAACTTTCTTTTAAAGCATCAAAGTTCATGCTCAATCATCTACAAAATACAATAATGGTCAGTCAGGTCATCTGGCCAATTTCTTTTTTGTGGAAAGATGTTTCACCCTCTATTTGGAGGGCTTTATCAGTCACCAGCAAAACCAGCAAACTGGTTGGTCCATTAAAGGAGTGTACTGTTTAGTGGGGAAAACATCCTGATGGATGCTCAGTAATCATGTAGAAAAATCTAAAAAAGTTAAGTATGTTCCTCTGGACATTCAAAAACAAAACAAACAAAAAAAGAATTGCAGAAACGATTTGTCTTTCATCCCATACACTTCTTCAGTCTGATGCTGTATTCAGTTCAGTCTTAGAACCTTCTCATAGTGGATCATCCAGTTTGAAACGTTTCTACAATTTTTTTTTGAAAGTCCAGAGGACCAGACTTAACTTTTTTAGTGGAGAAAACAGTTTATTTGGGACTCCTCAGACTGATGAAGCCCTCTGAAAGTGTGTGTTTATAGTGAACGTTGTTCTTAGTTCATATCTTAGAGTTTATACAGATTGAGTGTCAGACAGGCCTCCTCTCTTCCTGTTTTTAAATCTCTTTTAAAAACACACTTTTATTCTGTGGCTTTTAACACATGATCTTATCTTTTATTGAATTTGTTGCTCTAAGATTCATAACTGGCTGTGATTATCATACCCACCACTGCCCAGTACAGTATTCTAACTGGACATCATTAAATAACACAGACTCTTCCACTGGTACATTTTCATCTTTAAATCACTTCTTGGTCTGCTTATCACGCTTTGGTTCCGGTGAGCAAGCAAACCCAGAGTGCAGGCAGAACAGGACTCGGAGACGGAGAGTGTAAAATAATAAACACTTTAATAATGAAAACAAAAGGCTGACAGGGCAGCAACTACTTACAAAACGATGAGGAAGTGTTTGGCTCCACCAGACATAAGGGAGAAAATGACTATGACCCGACAAATGCAAAGACCTGAATCCACACCTAAATACAGACCAAAGTAATTAACTAAACACTGAACACCTGTGGGATATCTGACAGGGGAGGAGGTGCAGGGATGAGAAGGAGCCAACAGAAAACATGACAGGAGCAAAGCCTGTCACTGCTGCCCTCATACATAATAATAATAATAATAATGAATTCATTTTATAACGCACTTTTCATTAATGAAAATCTCAAAGTGCTACAAGGAGCAACAGAATTAAATGACAATAAAACAGACAATAAAACAAATAATAAAACATTTAAAATCAATAACAATATCAGCTAAGATCAAAAGTAGAATCATGAGGAGGTAGAGTATGCTCGGTCGAAAAGAAAGGTCTTCAAGCCGCTCTTAAAGTCAACCACAGACTGTGGGGCTCTTAGACAGTCAGGAAGAGAGTTCCACAGGCGGGGGGCAGCCACACTGAAAGCCCGGTCTCCCATGGTCCTTAATTTGGTTCTCGGAATGTGAAGGAGATTGCTGTTCTGTGACCGCAGCGAACGGGTGGATGAGTATGGAATAAGAATATCCTTCAGATAATCTGGTGAAGTTCCGTGTAAGCATTGATGTGTAATGAGAGCAGTTTTGTACTGAATTCTGTAGGCAACAGGAAGCCAATGAAGGTTATGGAGAATGGCGTAATATGTTCAAATTTACGAACTCTCAACAAGATCCTTGCTGCACTGTTTTGAATATATTGAAGTTTCTGAAGGTTTTTGCCAGGGATTCCAATAAACAGGGAGTTGCAGTAGTCGAGCCTGGAGGAGACAAAAGCATGGACGAGCTTCTCAGCATCGGAAAAAGTTAGGGATGGGCGAAGTCTGGAGATGTTTCGAAGATGGAAGAAGCAAGTTTTAAACAGATGCTTAATGTGATTTTCAAATGTAAGATTGGAGTCCATTTTTATTCCAAGATTAGTAACAGAGGTGGAGAGGGGGATGTCTTGTCCAGAAAAGGAAAGTCTTGTTATAGGAGATGTTTGTACCTGGTGAGGGGTGCCAATCAGTATGGCCTCAGTCTTGGAGCAGTTTAATTGAAGAAAGTTCTGATTCATCCATGCCCTAATTGCCTCCAGGCAGGCAGAGAGGGCAGTGAGTGAAGATGGAGATGACAAGGTGGAAGATGAGGATGCTCCAGTCCTGATGTAAAGCTGTGTATCGTCGGCATAACAGTGAAAAGAAATGTTGAACTGATTAATAATTTGACCTAAAGGCAGCATGTAAAGGGAAAACAGCAGGGGCCCCAGAACCGACCCCTGAGGGACACCACAGGAGACACAAACTGTCTGGGACGTGGCGTTGCCAAGACTAACACATTCCAGCCTATTGGAGAGGAAAGATTTGAACCAGTCCAGGACTGTGTCGCAGAGACCGACCTCCACATGAAGACGGTGGAGGAGGATATTATGGTCCACAGTGTCGAAGGCTGCAGTGAGGTCAAGGAGGACAAGGATGGAGGGAGAGCCAGTGTCAGCAGCCAAGAGGACATCATTGGTAACCCTCAGCAATGCAGTCTCTGTACTGTGAGCTGCCCTAAATCCAGACTGGAACTTCTCATACAGGGAGTGTTGTTGTAGGTGGTCCTGCAGCTGAGCAGCAACAGCTTTTTCCAGCACTTTAGACAGAAAAGGGAGGTGTGAAATTGGGCGGTAATTAGAAAAAATGTCGGGATCCAAATTAGATTTTTTCAGAAGAGGCCTAATGATGGCGGTTTTTAGAGGCAGTGGAACATGACCAGATTGTAGAGACTGATTTATTATTTGAGTGATAAGTGGGCCTATTGCAGAATGATTGGTTTTTATGAGAGACGAGGGGAAAGGATCCAGGGCGCAGGATGAAGGCTTCATTTTCTTGATGATGGCCTCCACCTCACTCTGAACAACTTCGTCAAAGCTGTTTAGGGTCCCAGAATGCAGACGGGTGGGTGGCACACTGAGAACGGGGAGGTTGTGGAGCTGAGATCTGATAGTGTCAACTTTGGTTTTAAAAGATGAAAGAAACAGGTCACATTTTTGAGCAGAGTCCTCAAGAGTTTGCTTAATGGGATTAAGCAGACGAGTGATTGTGGAGAAGAGCTGTTTGGAGTTTCCAGGGCAGGTGTTGATGATGTTAGAATAATATTTGGAGCGTGCTTCTTTAAGAGAATAGGCGTATGCTTTTTGATGTTCTTTATATGCCTGCTTATGCACAGACAGACCAGATGATTTTACACGTCTCTCAATAGCACGGCCAGTTGCCTTCATCTTGCGCAGCTCATCAGTGTACCAAGGAGCTGAGCGCGAGAAAGACACCAGTCTTGTCTTTAAGGGGGCGTGTAGGTCCAGGAGCTCCCGAAGAGATTGGTTGTAGTAATCCACAGAGTCATCTGCAGAAGGATGATTGACAGCGGTCAGGGTGTGAAGATCAGCAGACAGAACATCAGGGGAAATGTTTTTAAGGTCACGGAACTGGATGGGTCGTTTTGGATTTGAAGCAGGCGAAGATGAAGGCACTTCCAGGGAGATGACCCTATGGTCTGAGACACCCAGGTCATATACAGATAAGTTATTGATGAGTACAGTGTCTGTAATCACCAAATCCAGAGTATGCCCCCTGCTGTGCGTAGGGGCGTCAACATGTTGAGTGAGATTAAGAGAGTCCAGAAGAGACTTAAAATCTGTTGCCAGAGGTGAAGAAGAATTGTCCACGTGGATATTCAAGTCGCCAAGAAAAATAGTCTTCACAGGGGAGGTGCAGAAAAAAGTGAGAAGGTCATGCATCTCTGAGTTAAATGAAACATGCGGTTTGGGAGGTCTATAAATTAATATAACATTCATCAGGAGTGGGGCTTTGAAGCTGAAAGCCAGACATTCAAAAGAGGAAAAGTCCTCTCCTCCTACATGTCTCTGCGTGAGTGCAGCTACAGCGTGCGCTCTCAGGACATGATTACCTGCAGTGTTCCCTCAGTGAGGACTGAACTTGTCAAAAGGGCCTTCTATACTCCTCTCCTGCTTCATGGAATATCTTACAAAAAGACTTAAAGCTCTCGACCTTGACTTCTCTAAATGGTTTTAAGAATCTGTTGGAATCCTGGCAAAAACCAATGCAGATTTGTTCCCGTTACTGATTACTGTTACTGATTTCACTTAATAATGTTTTGTTACTTTAATGTTTTGTTTTAATTTGTTAAAAAAATCTGTATTTCTCTTTTATGTTGGTCTATTGTGGATTGTTTAAGGACATTTCTACTATTGCGGGTACTCCGGTTTCCTCCCACAGACCAAAAAACATGCTTGTTAGGCTGATTGGTGACTCTAAATTGACTCTAAATTGACCCTAGGTGTGAGTGTGAGAGTGGATGGTTGTTTGGTGTGAGTGAGACAGGTCCCTCTTGTAAATGAGTCCCCGTGACTCAACGAGGCTAGCCTGTATAAATAAAGGTTGAATGAATTGCTGTTTTCATCATTCTTTAGTTTGTAGCAGGTCGCTCTTGTAAATGAGTCCTCGAGGCTCAATGAGATTAACCTGACGAAATAAAGGTTGAATGAATTTGAACACACCTGCAGTAAGACTGGTATATGTATTTTTTTTATTTTTGTATGCTTTGTATGTTTTTTATCTTTTTAATTAACTTGTCTTTTGTGTTATTGTACAGCACTTTGGTTAACTCTATGGTTTTTAAAATGTGCCACTTAAAACAAAGTTGACTGATTGATTGATTGATTGATTTTTTTTTTACACAGATTTTAATACTTTTGTTGGATGTAACTGGGACCCTGTGTACACAATTTTGGACAAAGAATCTTGAATCTTTGAATCCTTCAATGAACTTGGATGCTTTAAAATAACGTTATAGTAGGCTACCTTTGAAACACAAGTGCCACCTTGTTCTTCTGGATTTTAAATGGTTAGAAAATTCATGATTTATTAACATGCAGAATACTGAGAAACTTTATTTATGATACATGGTGCTGCTTTCACAAATACTCTGAAAATACAGTAATTTGTTGACGGTCCCTAAGCGAACCACCGCTCCTCAGAGGGACAGTCTGACAGCAGGTGCTGTGTCTGCTCAAGGAGGAAGTGACAGGTGAATCCACGGAGCGTGAACGTGAAATATACAACGTAAAACTAATGTTACAGCACACCTTGGATATATCCTTATATTTAAGCTGATTTCACATTCAATTTAATTCAGATCGAGGACAGTCTGACAGCAGGCGCGCGGCTCAGGAGAAGTGACAAGTGAATCCACGGAGCGTGAACGTGAAACAGAGAACAACGTTATCAAGTGGCCACTTGATAATTATCATGTGGCCACTTGATAATTATCACGTGGCCACATGATAATTTTATTTCCTACCATGACACCAGAGGGGCTCCGTACAATTCAAAGCCAATGATGACTAATTTCATTAGTTGCTTTTTTTTTTTTTCATTTAAACTTTTCCAGTTTTAAGTTACTTCAGGGATGTTTGTGGGTTTTCATTTCTTTTTGAACGGGTACAAACTGTAATCCTGCTCCAGGACATGTTTCAACAGTGAGTTTAACGGGATTAGCAGAATCAGGTTGAAGGGATTAGTTTGGTAATTCAGGAGAAAATACTGCAAGTTTGAAAAAGCAGTAGCCTTCTAGATCAAAACAAAAACTGGACAATTGCTTCATTTTTATTTTTTTTACCTAATGTGTCCAAACAACTTTCACCTTTTATATTCTTTAGTTCTTCTTGGCAGCTAGTATGTTGACCAGACTTTCAAATCCTGGTCATGCATTTCAGCCTTCTCTACATTTCTTCAAATTATTATTTATTTTTTCTTTACTTGCATTGGAGTTTTAAAAGAAACATTATGTTCTTTTTTGTTCTGTCATGTTCGTTAATCTCCAAGAGACTGCATTTCGAGAACACACCAGTGGTTTGTGGCACTGTGCTGAGCAGCTTTTCATTGACGTCTTAAAAACAAACCAGTGAGCGATAACGTGACATTCAAACTCTGTAGTAAACCAAGTCATTTCTACATGAGCTGCTGTGAATTCCTACTGAGGCAGCAAATTACATTAACAATAAAACTGACGGCTTATCCTCCCACAAACCCAAAACATGCATGTTAGTTTTGTTTTATACACCACTCTTATATTAACTGCAGTTTTACTGTAGTTTATTTTTGTCACTGTACTGTTGTTGTTGTCTGTACTTTACGAGGTGAGCCGCCTGGCCTTGTGGTGCGGACACAACAATCTCACTCTCAACGTGGAGAAGACAAAGGAGATTGTTGTGGACTTCAGGAAGAGGGATGCACAACATGCCCCTCTGACCATCAACAGCACCGCAGTGGAGAGAGTAGACAGCACCAAGTTCCTGGGAGTGCACGTCTCAAAGGACCTGTCCTGGAGCAGGAACACTGCAGCACTGGCAAAGAAGGCTCACCAGCGCCTCTACTTTCTCCGCAAGCTGAAAAGGGCTGGAGCTTCAACCTCCATCATGTGCACCTTCTACAGAGGTGCCATAGAAAGTGTCCTGACCAGCTGCATCACTGTGTGGTTTGGTGCATGTACTGCATCCTGCCGCAAGAGCCTCCAGCGCATCGTGAGAGCAGCTGAGAAGATCGTCGGCACCTCCTTGCCCTCACTGCAGGACTTACACAGCAAACGCCTCACTCGGAAAGCCCACTGCATGGCAGGTGATCCCACACACCCACTACACAGCCGCTTTAGACTGCTGCCATCAGGGAGGAGACTGAGGAGTCTCCAGGCTCGAACCAGCAGACTGAGAGACAGCTCTGTTCATCAGGCAGTCAGAATGCTAAACACTCTGCCTGCTCTGCCTCCCCTCCCATTTGAACTGCCTTAACACAAAAAACTTTCTCACACATTACCACTCAACACAAAGATTTTAACACTGGACTCTGTGTCATCAAACGGGTTATTCACTAAACTCTCGGTCATGTGCTCATTCAGTTTGCACTACTTCTCATATTTGCACTAATGTTTGTATTACATCACTGCCTATAGTCATACTACTGTTTACACTCACTGTTTACATACTACTGTTTACATTCACTGTTTACATTTATTAATACTGTTTACATTTATTACTACTGTTTACATTTATTACTACTGTTTACATTTACACTACTTTTATATCTACACTACTGCTGATACATATACAGTATTCTCTGACCAGCCTTATTTAAGGATGCCCAATGTGCCTTACTGCATATGCCACTTTTGCCTCTATACCAACATCAACTACTACCTCATACATATACTGTGTACATTAACTCATATGCTGCTTTGCCACTCTTTGCAAATGTCAATGCTAGAACCTTCAGTTTATTTTATAGATATACTTTTTATACTTTTTTATACTACTATGCAAAAACTCAGGACAGTATTACACTTTTATTATTTCATTTTATGCTTATGTTCATTAAATGTTTAGTGTTTTAGTGTTGGTGTAAATTTTCATACTTTTATACTACTATGCAAAAACTCAGGACAGTGTTACACTTTTACTATTTTATGCTTATGTTTATTAAATGTTTCAGTGTTTTAGTGTTTAAATGGTTACTGTTGCACCGAGGGACTGAGAGAAACGCAATTTCAATCCTGTGTATGTCCTGTACATATTGCAGTTCTGACAATAAAGTTGACTTTGACTTTGACTTTGACTTTGACTAATGGTTAGCAGGGGGTTGTGATGCAGTTAGCGCCGTCGAGCGAAGCAGCGGCAGAAAGAGAAGAAAACTTTGAGGTAAGTAGAAAAACGCTGGACTAGCTTTCGCCAGCCTAGCAGTATGCAGGAAAATTTCTCTGTACGCTCAGTGTAGGGAGCAAGCTCACCTCAATCGAGCGATACGACAACAGAGAAGTCCCACGAAGTTCAGGTGTTAAGCGAGGTGAAGGGCAAAAAAGAGAAATATGGATGGGCGTCAGCCGCTTAAATACCCAGAGGGCGGGGCCTCTGGCGCGACGCTGACGCCCTAGCCGTAAAGGCGTGAATGTATTCCTTCAGGTAATCGCACGGGGTGCAATTCCCATAGCAAGTATGTTGCACCGAGAGACCTTGACTGAAAGGGAACTGCCTGGTTAGCCTCTCAAACAAATATGCTTTAGGCAACATGTACAAATACAGTCTATCGCATATCGCTGGTACAAAGTAGTTGTACTGATTTTAGCAGATGGAATTTTTTAGCCTATCACCCAGCCCCAACTCCAAAAGTCCAGGGGCCTCATGTATCAACCGTGCGTGCGCACAAAAACATTGCGCACGTCACTTTCCACGCAAAACCCCGTATGTATCAAAACTGAACTGAACGTGAATATATGCGCATCCAGGTACATATCCACGCAAGCTCCCGAGCAGGCGTACGCACGTTTCTGTGGTTCTTGTTCCTTTGGCGACACTTACAGGTGTTTCAGAGAAACTGAAGCCCCACAGTCTGTGGTTGACTTTAAGAGCGGCTTGAAGACCTTTCTTTTCAACCGAGCATACTTTACTCCTCATGATTCTACTTTTGATCTTAGCTGATACTGTTGTTGATTTTAATTGTTTTATTATTTGTCTTATTGACATTCAAATATGTTGCACCTTGTAGCACTTTGAGATTTCCATTAATGAAAAGTGCGTTATAAATTGAATTCATTATTATTATTATTATTATTATTATTATTATTATTATTAACTGTTCATGATGTGAAAATGATTAATATTCCCTCCAAACACACGATTAACAAGTATTACATCCACATGACGCAGTGAAATAAAGGACGCGCAAAGTTGTGCCAAAAATAAATTTAACAGGAACGGATTCATTCAGCCTTACTGGAGGTTATAATAAATAGTGTAACACGCAGAGCATTTATTTAGAAACAGATATAATTTTCCGATCTAGGATATGGCTTATCAGCCGTTTTCAGAAATAATAATTTTTCAGTTTGGCACTGCTGCTGCGCTCTGGGGAGCCGTGCATCACGCGTGCATACAGAAGCAGCGGTCAAACTGTTCCACAGAGGGAGCTGCAGGTCGATCGGGACTGTGCAGTCCAGTCCACACAAAGCCGGATCATGTCCAATGGAATGTCTCATCCATATGATTCCAAAGGCTGAGTGGTCGCGCTTGGAGCGCGCGCGCACCCTCACCGGTGTCGACACGGCAGCTGGAGGTGTTTCATTATCTGCGTTTATTGTAGATTTCTCCAAAATGACACGTGAAAGTACACCTTATATAACTTGTAGGAGAGTAAAAGCTTCACAGACAGACTGCGCACAGGGCTGCGGAGGGCGCAGCGTCTGGAGACGCCAACATCACGTGATGTCATGAAATGTCTCCACCAAGACGCACAGACTCGTTTCTTCACATCATCTACATAAACAAAGATCTATGTTCTAGCAAACATCCAAGTAAGTTCCTCTGTGTTTACAGTAATAATGGTAATAAACTCGTGCGCAAAGTTAATATTTCCACACAGAATGAATGAATGAGCCGGTTCGCGCACCACAGCAGGGTGCGCATACCGACACACAATCACTCGTTCTTTGCATGATGAACACATTTTATTACTATTCTTACTTAGGATGTTTGTCCTCACTCATATTATATTAAATTCATTATTTTCCCGAATCTAGAAATCATTTCTGATCGCGCAGGGATCAAACAAACATGTCCTTCACACATGCAGGAAGTAATTTGCATCTGTTTAACATATGTAAATGAAGGCGTGTCAGGGGAGGTGTCTCACGTGCGCTCAGTTCCACGTCAATTGTGATGTACAAAAGGAATGTGCGTGGATTCAGGTGTACGCACAGTTTGATAAATCTGGATCTTTTTGTGCGTAGACACTTTTCTGGATTTCACCGTACGTCACTTTTCAGTAGGAAATCCACGCAAGTCTTTGTACATGAGGCCCCAGGTGATGTTGGAGGAAAATTTAATTGGTTTTGGAGTTGCCCAATGCCACAGAGAAAGGTTTCATAATGTGTATATTTGCATACTGTATAAACAAGATCTTAAAGATATTGGTTAATTCACTTCATGCCATGACCTTCATGAGGGAGTGGGCACTACTGTTCATGGAGCTGTTGAGTTCTCTGTAGCACCTCTCACATGTGGAGTACCTCAGGGATCTATTATTGGCCGCCATTCTGTTTTCCCATTACAGTATTTACTCCCTCTGGGATATATTCTCCGGAAATATGTTACATTTAATTTTTATGCTGATGACAGCCAAATTTATGTTCCGTGAAAACAAGATAAACAAGTGAAGCATCTCCTGGAATTCGTATGGCGGAAGTCAGAGCATGGATGTTACAGAACTTTTTACATTTCAATGAGAAAACGACCGAGGTCTTGTTGTTTAAGCCCAGTGATGGTTACAAAGTCCATGCTGATCCAGGTCCTTTAACCAAACATCTGACTGAGACAACAACTAACCTGGGTGTGAGGCTGGACAATGATTTTAAAATAGATGCACAGATTAAATCAGTGATCAAGTCCAGTTTTTATCACTTGAGACAACTGGCCAAGGTGAAACCATTCCTGTCACAACATCATTTTGAGATTTTAATCCATGCTTTCATCACAACTCGTCTGGACTGCTGTAATGAGCCAGTCATTACTGACTCGACTTCAGCTGGTTCAGAATGCTGCTGCTCATCTTTTAACTGGTACCAGAAAACAAGAGCACATCACCCCTGTCTTAAATTCACTACACTGGCTCCCAGTTTGTTTCCAGATTAATTTTAAGGTTCTTTTGTTTGAATTCAAATGTCTTCATGGTCTCGCCCCACAGTATCTGTTTGACCTTCTCCAGTCATACATTCCCTCACGCTCTCTGAGGTCAGCAGATCAGCTGCTGCTGGTCGTCCCAAAGTCCAACAGGAGGCTGAGAGGTGACCGAGCGTTCTCAGTCGCTGCCCCTAAACTGTGGAACGAGCTGCCTTTGCACGTCAGACAAGTTATCTCACTTCCTGTTTTTAAATCTGCTCTGAAGACACATCTTTTACTCTTTGGCTTTTAACTCAGCTTGAAATGTTAGTTTTAATGTTTTTAATTAATTTATTTTTATTGCTTTTACTGTTTGCTCTTTTTATGATTTTAACCGTTTATTAATGTTATTGTTTTGATTGACTTTATAGTTTTATGCTTGGTTTTATGTGTTATTGTATAGCACTTAGGCTAACAATGTTGCTTTTAAAAAGCTTCATAAAGTTATATTGTATTAATAGTATTTTACGTGGTGCTAAAGTTTTCAATTGGTTGGTATTTGTTGACTGAATATTCAGTCCACCTCTGCTTTCAAATGTTACAATGTTGCTACACATCTGTTCACCTTTTTGAACACCTTTCCGTTGCTCTGTCGCTCATCTTCCTCATTGATCACCTCCCTTGTACCGAGACAGTCTCTGTTGGGGAACCTCATAGCAGAGTACTCAAACATCTTGTCCAGAGTGTCCACCCCTGGGTGCAGTGATGTAACAAGTCTCTTTGTAGCACTAACAGCTCTGTAGGGTCCTTCTGGATGGCCCAGAACTGAACGAGCTTTAGCTCTCTTGGCTCGCTCCTCTTCTGAGCCAAACAAGTCCCCATGAGATCTGGAACCCCAGCTGAGGAGGTAAGAAGGCAGGAAAGTGACTGAGGTGTAGATCCACACCATGAGGTAGAAAAGAAGCACCAGTATGGGGTTCAGGTCCTCTTTCAGCTTCATTTTGTTCTTTGTGTGAGACACAGGGATGTTAGGGTGTGGTGAAAGATGCAACCTCAACTGTAGGGATGATCCTGCTGTATGGTTTGAGTTCCCTCTCTGGAAACAACACTTGTCCAAAGTCCTCCTAGGAAAGAAAAGACAGTAATCTGGTGTTAGAACAGCAACTTGAAGCATTTGGTTAAATCTTAAAGGACAACACCCACCATGACAGTAACAATTCACCATATTGGACAATTACTGTAGTTTAATATGATGTCTATTTTCATTTTTGCATTTGGGCCAGGCAAGGGTTAAAAAAAAAAAACGAGTCCCGAATGAATCCGGAAACCCGGCCGAAGAGTGCCGAAGTGTGAAGTGACTTCAGTTACGTCTCCACCCAGAAGGCAGGAGTGAGTTTCCATGGAGGTTTATGAGAGTGGGAGTTAAAACTGCATATTTCCTGGTGCATTTGTGTGTACAGCTGGACCAGTGCTCTGTTTTTATTTTTTATTTATTTTATAGAACTTTCTAATAAGATATAACACCGCTGCGGACTGCTGCTCTCACTCCTCTCCCTGGCTCCCTGTTCCGATGGTCACCTTTGAAGTTCCTTCGTGCCGACTCAGGGCTCGGCTCCGTCCCAGCCTTGTTGCGGGGAGCACGGGGGAGCACGGTTGAGCACGGGGGAGCGCACGCTCAGAGCTCCGCTGCGCGGCTGCCTTTCTGTACTCCCGACCTGTCTGGTCACGGGGAGAGAATAAAAAGCCGATGCGGAAATTAATGAATTTGTCGCGATCAAGCGAATTAAACTAGTATGTCTACGTGGATGCTCGCTCAGAATATGATAGACATGAGTGAGCGACAGCAGGATTAATCAACAGGCAGCTTTAGGGAATATTTAAAAATGCTTCGCTTTTTTTTCCTCGCTCAGAGCAGCGGTCATGGAAGTTGATGAATGCTTATTATAACTCCGCCTGTAACTCCAAGGCGGTTACTTGAGTGATGTGAATGCCCATATATGGAGAGGGGCAGATTTTCCCGGAGCTTCTGCTAAAATCTGCTATAAATCATGAAATAACACATTTAGCGTTATTTCTCTACAATATAAATAAACGCTCCTGTATTATTTTTAAATAAACTAATAAATATTAATGGCGATGCAATTTGAAAACATGGTGGGTCATGTCCTTTAATGTTTGAAGGAAACTTGTTCAAAACCAAGCAGGAAGCCATGTCAACACATGAAGCAAAATATTTTAGGTTTTACAGAATGTGGTTTAAAACAAATACTTCTGTCATGTGGACACTGTTATTTTTGAAATTGGTTTGGATTTATGACTTTTTAAAATAAAAGTAATATAACTTTTTTTGGTGAGAGGTACATAACTTGAATTTGGGGTATAAACTTAATTTTGGATTTGAATGACACTCATCATCATCATCATCATCATCATCATCTCTACATCTGAAACCCTCCAAAGACACCACATATTATTTTTAGATGATTGCTCTGACCAATATCATGAACACAACTGTGAAAGTGCTCAAATTACAGTGTTTGTTCCTAATTCACTCCAGAAATGTTTAAACATTTCAATACGTCTGAGTTATCACGACCATGAGTTGATAAAAGAGGCCATCAGCGTGAAAAGCACTGTTGTACATGGAAACATGACCTTTGGATGTCGTTGGGACCATGAAGCTAAAAATTTAAAAAAAGAGCTGACAGGGCAGCAAAACAAACATGGATGACCAGGAGGTACTCACAGAACAGACAGGTCATCACCAGAGGACAGAAGACACCATTTTCTGTGACCACCTTATATTGTGACCGTAGGGGGCGCTGTTGCATTTTTGCTGCAATATCTGATATTTTGCTGCAATATCTGATCAAACTATCATATTCTATGACCGTCTATATTTCCGTAATAGTCATGATTTTAGTGGGCACATGTTAATTTTTATTCTTTGGAGGAAGGAGGCTGACTGTCAATGTCTCCTTCCTCCAAAGAATAAACAGTGAAATCTGATCACTAATATCATGACTATTATGGAAATATCTACAGTCACAGAATATGATAACGCTTATAAGATTTTGTGACCACACTGTAACTTGTAGAAAAACATTAAAAAATTGAACCAAACTGTTTCTGCTGACTCTCTACTTCCTCTAAGGAATAAAAAGCAACATTTAACCATTAATATAATGAGTATTATGAAAATACAAACAGTCACAGAATATGACAGCATTTATCAGATATTGCAAAGTATGGTGTAAAAATGCAACAGCGCCCCCTACGGTCACAATAAGGTGGTCACAGAGTATGGTGTAACACTGGGATGAGGGGTAAGACAAAAACACAGGCTTAAATACAAAGACTAATGCCTTTAATTTAACACACGACTGCACACCATCGTACAGCTCCAACCACTTCATCAAGTTTGCGGACGACACAACAGTGGTGGGTCTCATCAGCAACAACGATGAGACGGACTACAGGAACGAGGTGAGCCGCTTGGCCTTGTGGTGCGGACACAACAATCTCACTCTCAACGTGGAGAAGACAAAGGAGATTGTTGTGGACTTCAGGAAGAGGGATGCACAACATGCCCCTCTGACCATCAACAGCACCGCAGTGGAGAGAGTGGACAGCACCAAGTTCCTGGGAGTGCACGTCTCAGAGGACCTGTCCTGGAGCAGGAACACTGCATCACTGGCCAAGAAGGCTCACCAGCGCCTCTACTTTCTCCGCAAGCTGAAAAGGGCTGGAGCTTCAACCCCCATCATGTGCACCTTCTACAGAGGTGCCATAGAAAGTGTCCTGACCAGCTGCATCACTGTGTGGTTTGGTGCATGTACTGCATCCTGCCGCAAGAGCCTCCAGCGCATCGTGAGAGCAGCTGAGAAGATCGTCGGCACCTCCTTCCCCTCACTGCAGGACTTACACAGCAAACGCCTCACTCGGAAAGCCCTCTGCATGGCAGGTGATCCCACACACCCACTACACAGCTGCTTCAGACTGCTGCCATCAGGGAGGAGACTGAGGAGTCTCCAGGCTCGAACCAGCAGACTGAGAGACAGCTCTGTTCATCAGGCAGTCAGGATGCTAAACACTCTGCCTGCTCTGCCTCCCCTCCCATTTGAACTGCCTTAACACTAAAAATCTCTCACACATTACCACACAACACAAAGATTTTAACACTGGACTCTGTGTCATCAAAACGGGCTATTCACTAAACTCACGGTCATGCTCATTCAGTTTGCACTACTTCTTTGCACTGTTTGTATTACATTACTGCCTATAGTCATACTACTGTTTACATTCACTGTTTACATTAATTACTACTGCTTACATTCATTACTACTGTTTACATTTATTACTACTGTTTACATTTATTACTACTGTTTACATTTACAGTACACTACTTTTTATATCTACACTACTGCTGATTTTTTTTTTCACTAGCCTTATTGCATATGCCACTTTACCTCTATACCAATATCAACTACCTCATACATATACTGTGTACATAAACTTCATATGCTGCTTTGTCACTCTATTACAAATGTCAATGCCAGAACTTTCATTTTATTTTATAGATATACTTTTTACACTTTTATACTACTATGCAAAAAACTCAGGACAGTATTACACTTTTATTATTTCATTTTATGCTTATGTTTATTAAATGTTTTAGTGTTTTAGTTACTGTTGCACCGAGGGACAGAGAGAAATGCAATTTCAATCCTGTGTATGTCCTGTACATACTGTATTGTAGTTTTGACAATAAAGTTGACTTTGACTTTGATGAGACAAACACATAACACCTGTGAGCTTCACATGTGTGGGAAATAGAGAGACTGGGAAGCAGGCAGACGAAAGACATGAGCATGACACAAGGTGGAGCCAGAGACCAAGGAAACACAAACCATATAAAGACTGAAACAGAGGATGGGGAGAAACAAGACAAACACAACACAAGATGGGGCTAGACCCATTCATCCAGCCATTATCTTTATCTTCTTCTTCTTTTTTGGGTTGCAGGGCTCACTGGTGCCCATGTCCAGCTATCACTGTGTGAGAGGCGGGGGCTACGCTTCGTCTTGGCCCTCTGCATCGCCTTGGCCCTTCGCCTCGCCTTGGTCCTACTTTATCCTGGCTCCTCGCCTGACCTGCTCTAGCATTTTGGCCTGCCTCCTGGCTGCCCACTTAATCTATGGCCTTGGTCGGGATGGTCTCCTGACTGTCTGGATTTGTTGTTGTTGTTCTGGTTTGCTCCTAGTGTGCGTTTCCTGTCCTGGTCTTCCTCGTGTTTTCCCTAGTGCCCTCTGTCCTGTTGGTTCCCCCCTCCTCCCACCCACGTTCTTGGGGTGTGGGGGTCTTGGAGACGTCAAGGGACATCCTTGGGGGTGAGGTACCGTAAGGTTTGTGTTTTTTTTTTCTTGGTCTTTGGCTCCATCTTGTGTCATGTTCATGTTTTGCATCTGCCTGTTCCCCACTCTCAGTCCTGCCTCCTTCTGTCTCATTATCTCTTTCCCCCACACCTGTGAGCCTGACAGGTATTGTGTGTTAGTTCCTCATTAGTATTTGTATTTAAACTTGTGTGTTTGTCTTGACCCTTGTCCTGGCATTGTCTCCTTTCATCTGGTGATGTCCCTTCTGTGTATCCCTGCATCGTTTATGTGAGTTTTTGCTGCCCTGTCAGCCTTTTTGGTAATTTGTTGTGAATAAATTCTTTATTTAGTAATTTAACCTGAGTCCTAGATTGCCTTCCTGAACCACTGGGTTCTCCAGCACTAGCCCCGTAGTGACACAAAGATTTTGCGATTGTTTTTATGCCAGATGCCATTCCTGATGCAACCACAGACTACTGAGCTACCACAGCCCACTGTGTGGAGCAGAGAGCTGCTGGCTAGGGTGCCCAGGAGAGCAGATGGTGGGGCTTAAGGGCCTTGTACAAGGGCCCAGAGGGGAGCAAATGAGGGTGGAGGCAGGTGTGGGTGTTTCACTTTTACCACCCACATTTTGACGTTATCAGTCTGGGGAGTCGATCCAGCGACTTTTCGATCACAGGACCGCCTTTTCTAACCACTGTGCCACCACTCCTCCTAAGTGTTAATGTTCAATAATTCTATTTTAAGTGGTTTCTTTCCACTAGTTTTTTTGCTATCCTTTGTTAAAAACTGAGAAGTTACAAAAGATCAGAGTTAAGAGGCTGAAAAAAATTTAATATGCTGCTATGTGTATTTTGAGATTTTATGTATATATATATATATAGCTAATTTACCCAATATTGACTTAGCTAATAAGCCACTCAGATAGCACTCACATGTATAGCTAGCACTGTACTCAGCAGTTATTTTTCTAAACTTGCTGGCAGTAATCATGCAAATAATTGGTCTGAATAGTTTACGTTCAATTAAAATAAACTAAGATTGTCAGATTTATCTGTCCTTAAAGCTGCAATATGTAACTTCTGGAGAACGCTGGGACTTAGAAAAATTTTCAGCAGGGGGGAGCCACAGTCCGTGCTCTGCTGAACTTGAGTTCAGCTCCGCCTCCTGCTGCATGTCCACTTGGAGCCGCTGCGATATTCTGTGTTTATATGTTGATAAAACGTTCTAAAAAAAACAAAAAAAACATGGAGCGCTAGTCCAGCACACCAGAAGACCAGGAAATCTTCAGAGCCTCGGGCAGCCACGTTGAACCCTACTTTAATTCACTCGTGACAACTGCATTTCCTCATTCATTGCAGTCGGCAGAGGGAGCGGTACAGAGCGGTGGATGAAGCGATTATTTGACTTTTGAAAAAAAAAAAAGTCCTGATCAGGGATTAAGAAGGGGAATTTAATACATTTGTGTCACATACAAAACAGTCCTGCATCGCTTTCCAATCCTTTGAACGAGAACGTGCGCGGCGCTGGGGCTGGGACAGGTGGGGGCGTGGGTTGGGGCGTGAGAAGCTCTGTTGAGGACAACTGGAACGCAGCTCTTTATTGGCTGATTAAAAACTCTGTTTTTATTGGCTGGAAAACGGCGTGTCACTTTTTCTTTTTAGTAATGCTTATTTACCACCTGGAGAAGCAAGGGGACAATATATATATATTTTTTCAGAGATTACCTGGCTAACATCAGTCTGTCAGGAGGTAGTGACAGAGTGAAGAAATATGTTAATAAAAAATGTTACATACAGCTCCTTTAAAACTAAATACTGGTAGTTCATGCACAATTCACCCTCTGTTAAAATGTCTTGATGACATCAAGGCATGGATGGCATCACATGTTTTAAGTTTCAACGATCAGCAACGCTCAGAAAAGTGAAGTTATTGTGTTTAGCCCTAGCTCTACTGCTGTTGTTGTTCCTGTTAAGGACACATATTTAATTGGATTTATGATAACTGGTTCCTGCTTTTTGGATTTGGCTGGTTCCTCGTCTATAAACACAAAGGGAAGACGTCGGCGGCTAATCTGGTCCTGGTCAAGCTGCCTGCCTTACATGATGGCTTGGTTCATGTCTCGAGAATCCAGACTTTTGGCTGAATGGATTAGATCTCGGGGATTCTCTCAGGCACGTTCCATTGGTATAGTCATTTTAATTTGGACATTTCGGAAGCGAATGGACCAACACAGATTGAAGGTAGATGTCATTAAAGTTCTGCCTGTCCCCAAAACAATCGTGTTTATCTGAAATTTGGCTCACTGACTGGTTTACGGTCAATTAAATGTCTTATCTCAACACGCCTGCAGAAGTTTTGTAAATCGGATGCTCTTACCCCTCCCAACCCTTCTGCTGAGGAATTCCACGGACTTTTCAGAGGAGCCCAGCTGAATAAACATTCTGTCATCATTTCAGGACTCTGGATTCGCCTCTGGCCGTCCTCGGCAGCCCCCCCCATGAGTGTGCACAGATCTCCAGAGGGAACTACTGTATATGAACTGAGTGATTCTATCTGAACTCTGCAGTGCCTCTACGGGCTGGCATGCTCACCGCCTTTGAGTCCCCTCCCCCGCCCTCTGCGTAATGTCGGCGTCATTATGTGCTTGTGTGCGAGATTTTTTTCATTACCACATTTTTGACCTTCAAGCAGAGGTCAAAAATGTGTTAGGATTTTTTTTGTCTCCAAACCCTATGTGTCATTTTTCACCACTTTTATTGTCTGTCCAACAGATCTCACTTTTAAATTAGTCTTCGAGGCTCAATGTGACTTATCTGTTTTAAATAAAGGTTGAATGAATGAAAAAAAGACAAGTGTCCATTACCGTATTTGTCGGCCTATAACACACAGTTTTTTTGCTCATTTGAATGTCCTGCTTGTTAAAACACTGAAGCGTGTTATCTATGGATTTTTTCCCATATTTTTAGACTCATTTTTGGCTCTGATTCACCGTTTTTAATTTTGGGCAAAAATGGTGCAGTACCAGTTTCGGCCGCTATGGGTGCTATGGGCAGCAGCAGAGGACTCAGAGAGCAAAGAGGAAGAGGAGGGCCACTTCCAGACCGTTTCTAGCTCATGTGTCCGAAAAAAGCCTCCTCTGGTCGGACTGACTGTCGCTGCCCGCCTCCTACTCTGGATGTAGCTGCTGTTACTAGCCTGTTAGCTGTGAGGTTCGCTGTTTTTGTTAGCAAGATAACTCATAAACCAAACCGCGGATTTTCTTGAAACTTACAGAGCGTAATTTGGTGTTCATTTACAAATTATTAGCTGTATAAGACATTTGAGATAAAATTCAATTTTTTATAATTTATTTTAGTAGCACACGCGAAGAAGTCAAACCGAAACAATTTATAATCTAGCAGATTTGACCATTTTGTGAATTGATTAAGGAACGGTTAAGCTCAGGAACCCTTGTGCTATAATGTCAGCTAAGAAATATTTTTTTAAGCGTTTATTTAGCTAAATTAAAAGAAATAAAGCGTCCCACCTGCCTGCATGCAAATCGGCGAACTACTTTTTTTAATCCAGCTGATTTGAACATTTCGTGAAACGGTTAAGCTCAGGAGCCCTTGTGCTATAATGTCAGCTAAGAAATATATTTTTCTCGCAAAGAAATAATTGTTTTTACCGTGTTAATCTTGTGAAGTCCATCAGTGCTCGCTCGCTTCTGTGGCAGCCATTTTAAGCAGGGCAAATGAGGCGCTGACGCGTCGCGTAGCGGTCACGCATAATAGATGCATGGTAAACACCAAAGCGTATTATATACGGATTTTTCAAATATATTGGCAATAATTGGACAAAGCGTGTTATACACAGGAGCGTGTTAAACACAGATGAATATGGTACATCTTAAACAAACCCAAAGCAAATTCTAATAAAGTTTAATTTTAGGGGTGCAACAACGAATCGATAAAATCGATAAAAATCGATTTTTAAAAGTGTTGGCAACGAATTTCATCATCGATTCGTTGTGTCGCGCGATTATGCATCTTTCACGGCGCCGCAGAGCTGTTTTGTTCACTGGTAAAGCTTTTGTCAAAGCTGGCTGAGCCTGACTGAATAAAGTTTGAAAAAAAAACAAAAACACTGCAACGTCAGCATGCTGCGCCTGCGCGTGTGTGGCGCTTCTGAACAGAGCGAGGAGGGAGGAGGAAACAGAGCAGAGACTGTTTTCAAAGTCTATTTTACAATGACCGACGCGACGCAGAGAAAACTGTAAATAAGTCCTACAACGTGTGGGAGTTCGACGCTTCATAGATAAAAAAGCTTTGAAAAGTGACGACGCGACACGAGATAACCACGCAGATGAAATGTAAACATGACGGGCTTCACCACGGTGTGAATGAAGGAAGATCAGCAGGTAAGTCTTAACCATATTTGTTCTGTTTCAAAGAGAGAAAACGTGATGCCAGTGTCTCTGGCAGCTGAAGCTGCTTGTTTCTTAGCTGTGACAGAGAATGTGTGTGTTTTTATTTTTAATGTAACGATACAAGCAGTGTTTAAATGTGTTTTATAAATAAATCTAACACAAAGATGGTGATAATTTAATGATTTAGCTTCAACTTTTAATTTGCTGGCAAAGTCTGAAGTCACTGCATTGTATGGAAGGATGAATTGCATTTAAACAGGAATTACAGTAATTTATTCATCTACTCAAGTGTGTGTAATTAGTATTTTATATTTGTGTGTGTGTGTGTGTGTGTGTGTGTGTGTGTGCTTGTGTGTTTAACCAAGTGAAACAAGGCATTTCTTGAGTTACTGTAAATTATGATATAATACATATAAACTCTCTCTCATTCCAGAAAACAACAATGACAGCCTTCATGATGGACAGACATCATGCACACCACAGCAAGCAGCAGAGACTGAAAGATCCTTACATGAACGTCACTGACATGAGGCCTCTGTCGATGGTTGAAGACGAAGACTTCACTGCCATGATGCCCACTTTTAACCCAGGTTACAATGATCCACACTTGTAATGGTAAATGGACTGTACTGTACTTATATAGCACCTTTCTATCTAATTGATACTCAAAGTGCTTTACATTGTTTATAGTAGTGTAAAGCACTACATGTCCTCATTTACCCATTCATACAGCACTCTACTAGATTACAAAGAACAAATCATTCTAAAGAGACTAATCAGAGCTTTAGCTCACATTCATACACCAATGGGGCACAAACATGGGGTTCAGTGTCTTGCCCATGGACACTTAGGCATGTGACTGCTGGTGGATTCCAACCCTCAACTCTTGCATTGGAGGACGACTGCTCTAACAACTCAGCCACAGCTGCCCCATCCAGGTTAAAACAATCCACACCTTTAATCCAGGTTACACTTGTCCCTCAAAAACACATTTTACAAAGTAGCTACATTTTGTGCAGGTATAAATAATACATTTGTATATATGTTTGTGTACATTTATTTTTTATTGAAGCTGACTAACTTTATTTTTTAATTATTCAATATTTTACTAACAGAATAGTCAAGTAGCAACCTGTTTTTTGTGCGATTTGATATGTCAGTCAAATTTTGGAATAAAGAGGTGATAATTAAAACTTGTTTCCTTTTTTTTTTTTTTTGCCGATTCATCGATGAATCGAAAAAATAATCGGCCGATTAATCGATTATTGAAATAATCGTTAGTTGCAGCCCTATTTAATTTATATATCAAGTGGAGCATTAAGGCCAGCCATAATGATCTGCTTGTGAAAGTAAATCTGTTGGGTATTACCTTGACACTCAGACAATAATGACG